>JAQJVL010002012.1:0-128895 GCA_035578905.1 Stictocephala bisonia
AAAACCCTCTGGGAACTATTGAGATTTTATTATGAATAAAGTGACGAAGAAATGATTAACTCACATTTTATTCTTTTCGAATAACTTATGTGTCATAAAACTTAATCGTTTAACTATTCATTAATGTCCAAAGTATTAATGTACATTGGTTACTGATAATTATTCAGATATTAACCACATTATATTACTTTAGTTAGCTCATACCCCAATTCATTAAGCAACTATTTGGTCTTAATAGTATCAATTACATAACCAACGTGTCATTATAAACCCGAGTGCACTTTTCCATGTATTCTCATTGTATAACACTTATTGGTTTTAATAGTGTTTCTTATTAGTTTTAACAGACAATTTTTTGTTGTGCATTCCGAAAGAAAAAGGTCTAAGTACAATGTTAATTAAGTTTCCTTTAAAACAGTAAATTCTTCTAAAAGCTTGGATCTCCAACATCTACTAAATTAGGATTTGTTAGTAAAATAAAAAAATCTGGTCACTTCTAAAGTACTGAAAGTGTATTCCAAATGACAGTAGGAGATTGGGCTTATACATACAAATTATAAAATGTAAATTGAGGGAAACCGTTCACTAATAAAAAAAAATTTCAACACAAAATACCAAAATCCAACAAGTTACGTAATATGTGAAGCCGTTTTTTCAACGCAACTCCTCCCTTATTTCTTGACCAATACTATCAGAAGTGTCAAAAGATTTTCCACTGTAGGTACGTTTATACAATAAGATCCTAATTTTTTATTATTTTCACCCTGAAGGATTTGGAAAGCCCTCAAAAGTATGTTTTACGCCATAATAATAAAATGAAGAGAGATTTTAATGAATCTAAAAGTAACAGCTGTTATCAGATGTAAATAATTATTTCCAAAATTTGTGAACAGCTGTAGGAATGTAAACAATGGTGTTTGTAGTATTAACGAATATTACATATTTCATACGTAAATGTTTTTAAATATGCAGTTTAATGAAGTTATTTCATTTATTTACTTAATCTCCCACTGTTAAAAAGAAAATAATAAATGAAATCAAAAAGTTCGAAGTTGGCTATACGCTTCTATTTTCTAGACTAAAACACTTTCACTGGGGTGTCTAAAGTAATAAATAGCTATCAATGCAAGTAGTTTGAGTGAAATATTATAAATAAATTTTAATATTGTAATTTTGCGTTATGGTCGGGCCTTAACTGAGGCGAAGTGACCTGAGTCAAGTAGCCTGGGTGCCTGAACTGAGCGAAGCACTCCAGGGAGCCCCCAGAGACGTGCCTTAACTGAGCGAACCGGCGGCCCTCTTTGACAATGAACATTCACATAGCATATTCCACTTTAAACATAATAGAATCTTACACAATATACAAAATAAAATTCCCCAAAAAACATTTGGTTAGGTTAGGTTAGATTAGGTTAGGTTAGGGTTAGGTTAGGTTAGGTTAGGTAACGTGGTAGCGCGTGCCGGAGCCAGGTGGTTGACCGCCTCTCGTATTCGGGTGGGATTATTGATGCTACATAAACAAGAACATCTCTTTTCCCGACAACTCGCATATACCTGGACTGGACTTCGCTCAGTTAAGGCACGTTTTGTTGCCCTTCGAGGGCTTTCGCTCAATTAAGGTAATATTCGCTCAGTTATATGGGCGAACGGCCGTTTATACATGTAACCTCTATTACTTATATTAAAAAAGTGACAGGCTAAGGCTGAAGGTCGAGTTGTAACGAGGGCAGCGAGTGGTGGTATATATGTATATATATAGTCTGCATGGGTTCCCCCGAGTATATATTTATACATGGTTAATTTATACATTGTAAATTGTCTTGGCATCGTTGCCAATAAAACATATAATTTTAACTAATTAAACGGTATATTTATTATATTTAAAATCAACAAAATGCATGAACAAAAAATTATCAAAATTATTAGTTTATTCTAAATATTAAACTCAACAAGAGCAAACACCCTCCTCAACCCATTTTCGTTGTATTTGATTCGTATTAAAAACATAAATAAAATCTTGTTTATTTCCTGACACGGTTGTAAAGGCATGACATTGTTATGGAGGACTTGCCTCTACTTTGCTTTTAGCAAGTTTGACAAATTTTTCCTTTGTTTTTGGTCTAAAGAAATGAATTTGCTATCCTTGTTTACAGTATTTGTGGATGTTATTTTGGGGGGGGGGGGACATTAAAATATTTCTGCTATCCAAATATAACCAAACAAAGTTAAGAAATATAATCTTGTCATAGTAGAACAACTTATGTTTGTTGGTTTTGTTAAGTAGGCTAAGTGTGGTGTGAATCCTAACTAATAAAACCTGATTTTAATAACTGTTGTTTCTGAAAACTCATTTACAAATTAATTTTAATATAATATTAAATAGCTCCCTTCCATATTTTGTTACAAGTGTAAATAAAATAAGAATAATACAAAAATAGTTTATTAATTTTTTTATTAAAATGAATTTATATAATCAAACTCTAGAAAATAGTCATCTATATATTTATTCAATTTAAATAATTCCTGCTCTTATTTTAAGTTTTACAAATTAAATACTTCATCTTTTTCATTTCCATAAGTAGTGTGTCAAGCTACAATCAAAACTTGTTACCTTTAGTTTGCTAGAGTAAAACCAACTAATTGTTTAAAGATTTTTGAGTGAGTTTACATCCACAAAACATGGATGGTTTTTGTTAATGCTAAAATTATTTAAAGGATCCCATACTTAGTTCCAAGACAGTATATATTTTAATGAGGTTGTTCGAAGCCAAACTACGTTAATCAGTAATTTAAAGTTCTGCAGAGTAAATCTTTCTTGTAAGTTTAAAGGGTTTAATCTAATTTTTAAAGACGAACTAAACAGAAAAACTGGGTCAGATAGATTGAAACGTAAATTCGTTTACAAAATAAAAAAATTCATGTTTTGGGTTTTATTCACATTATTTATTAAAACTTCTAATACTCTATTCTTTTTAAAATAGATGAAATAAAATTAGTTAAATTATTTTATTACTTTCCCACATTAAAAGTAGTTAAATAATGTGATAAACTGCGTCGTCGCTGTTGGTTTATATTTGGTTGAGTTTCAAATATAAGTAGAACATCATCAATAGTTTTCATTTTAACACATCTTGTTTATTTGCCTCCTTTCCTTTGTATATATACCTTTATAATTTATATCAAACTGTCCAGTACTGCTGGAATATAATGTAATAAAAATAAATAATATTTTGTGACATAATAATATAAAATTAAATGTTCATACTCATTATATAAAGATCGACAAAAAACAACGTTTAATCCAATCAAATAAAAACAAATTAAAATGTAGGTGTGAGCTAATATGATCAGTGTGGCATGTTCATAAGCACTTCATTTCTCTGCTTTTGCATGCATGCCTATATGTAATTGGGTTATGAACCCCCGTGTATTCTTCACCTACCGGTCGATGTAATGTATGTCCTGTTTTTTAACACATACTAGTTTTGAAACATAATGAAGTGATTCAAACCAACCAAGAGAAACTATTTTTTATTCATTTAATTGTTTACATTCGGTACGGGCTGGACATGAGTATATCATACAATCTAAGACCCTTCATATTATAATTCTATTTTTATTAATCTAATTTGATAAATATTAGAATTTTAAATATTTTTATTTAATTTCCTTATTTATAATTTGAAGTGTATGATACTATTCATGAGCTAAAAAAGCGTAATGTGTATTGTTATAATTATTACGGCATGTAATACAAAGTAAATTAGGTGATACCTCAAAGTAAAACAAAATGTATTGTGGGGTATTATTATTTAAAATCACTTTGTACTTATCACGGCCTTTTGGAACTTCGATTATGTTTGTTAAAACAATGTATATAACTAACTCTAGGTGGCATTTGTTCCTAATGCTATGAAAACTCTTGTTTGTATCTAATGATGGCCATAGTTTTGTTTAACAAGCCTAATATTTATGTTTAGCTTAAATATTGACTAAATATTTAATTTACTTATTGAATAAATTAAGTAGACACAGGCTGTCCAAGGCAATGCATTTGTTGTAGATTTGTACTGTATAAAATGATTTATTTATTAATTAAAAAGGTTTATAGGACAATTAAGCTTACATTTTTATAACTCAACAGCAATTATGTTTATATAACAAGATATAATAATGATGTTTTAAAATAATAAAAAAATTTTGTTTCTATAGTACAAAATATTGTTTCCTATCCACAGTACCTGTGAACATAAAAAATAGGAAGGAATCTACTAGGCTGACTACAAAACAACAACTGAATGATTACCTTAATTTATAAAACAAAGAACATGAATGAAGTGTTTTGAATATTTAGTGTTGGATAAAAAGAGATAACTTTGGCAATCGGGATGATTTGAAAACAAATTTTACTACACTTACAAACTACAAGGGAAACATTTTTTAAACTCACCTAGCAACGAGACAAGATTAAAAACAATCCAAAGCGAATCCACTGACCGCGCAATACGTCCACAACTAAACTTGCTTCACGAAACGAGACAAAAACTACTCTTTTGAGACAGGCAACAAAAGAGTAAACGAATCACGAGTGGCGAGACCGTGGGTTTTAGCGACGCGATATCAGCAGAACTTACCACGAACGGCAAAAGACCCTATATAATCTCGGTCGAAGAAGATCCAAAAACTAAGGAGAATCGACCAATAGTGAAAGAGGAGTTTTGCTAGGTCTTTGGACTCAACTATTACGATCAAGAAAATTGTCTGAACATATCAGAGAAAGCCATAAAGGAGAAGCCTTTAAAACCCTTATAAATTATTTAAGAATGTCTTAAAACAGCGTTGTATGAATTACTACTATAAGAATAATAACTTATACTTAGACTCCTCTCAACACAGAATTAGGAATAATTCCAATTTTACACTTATATATATTTTAAAATAATTTTATTTGAGAAGTTTCAATTTAGGAAATAAACTAGCATTATTTTGACAAGATTACTGAAGGTAACCAAGTCACGCTGTAGACAATTACAAGATTACTGAAGGTAACCAAGTCACGCTGTAGACAATTACAAGATTACTGAAGGTAACCAAGTCACGCTGAAGACAATTACAAGATTACTGAAGGTAACCAATTTACGATGTAGACAATTACAATATTACTGAAGGTAACCAAGTTACGCTGTAGACAATTATTGCAATATTCGTCACCGAAATCGTTTAATAAACTTCCCAAGATTGTTAAATCAAGTCTAAATCATAAAGGTTTTTATAATCAATTTTAAAAATTGTTATTTTCAAAGAATAATATTGGTTTTTATTTTACGAGATTATTGAAGTCTAATTTATTGAGATTCAGTTCAAGCGTAAATATGTATTTTCGTGTATATTAACACCATATTGTACGTATAAAGATGTACATAATTTTAGTGTATACCCGTTCGAATATATTGTAGTTTTTATTTTATTATTATTTTTTTTTGTTTAAATTTGTTTTATATTGTACATATGTTGCATAAAGATGCTCTTAGTTTGCATTTAGTTAAAATGATTGAACTGTAAATTGTATATTTTAAGAACAGATTTGTATGTATTTTATCTTTTAGTATAGGTGAAGTCAGTTGATTTATTATGTAGCTGACTACTCTACTAGTTACTTGTACTCTGTGAATTCTTCCCAGAAAAAATCCTTCAATTAAATTTAACGAATAATCAACAAACAGTTATCACAATTATTTACCTGTAAATGACTGTGACTATTCAGATTTGGTATAGTTTAATTTTGTAAGTGTATATATATATATATATAATATATATATATATATATATATATATATAGAATCACAATCATCGTAATTGAATAGCGTCTAATATAAGTTTATAAATATGAAATACATCTTATATACAACGGTCATCAAATAGACAGAAAAACAAAGGAAACAAAATATATATATATATATATATATATATATATATATATATATATATACACTTACAAAATTAAACTATACCAAATCTGAATAGTCACAGTCATTTACAGGTAAATAATTGTGATAACTGTTTGTTGATTATTCGTTAAATTTAATTGAAGGATTTTTTCTGGGAAGAATTCACAGAGTACAAGTAACTAGTAGAGTAGTCAGCTACATAATAAATCAACTGACTTCACCTATACTAAAAGATAAAATACATACAAATCTGTTCTTAAAATATACAATTTACAGTTCAATCATTTTAACTAAATGCAAACTAAGAGCATCTTTATGCAACATATGTACAATATAAAACAAATTTAAACAAAAAAAAATAATAATAAAATAAAAACTACAATATATTCGAACGGGTATACACTAAAATTATGTACATCTTTATACGTACAATATGGTGTTAATATACACGAAAATACATATTTACGCTTGAACTGAATCTCAATAAATTAGACTTCAATAATCTCGTAAAATAAAAACCAATATTATTCTTTGAAAATAACAATTTTTAAAATTGATTATAAAAACCTTTATGATTTAGACTTGATTTAACAATCTTGGGAAGTTTATTAAACGATTTCGGTGACGAATATTGCAATAATTGTCTACAGCGTAACTTGGTTACCTTCAGTAATATTGTAATTGTCTACATCGTAAATTGGTTACCTTCAGTAATCTTGTAATTGTCTTCAGCGTGACTTGGTTACCTTCAGTAATCTTGTAATTGTCTACAGCGTGACTTGGTTACCTTCAGTAATCTTGTAATTGTCTACAGCGTGACTTGGTTACCTTCAGTAATCTTGTCAAAATAATGCTAGTTTATTTCCTAAATTGAAACTTCTCAAATAAAATTATTTTAAAATATATATAAGTGTAAAATTGGAATTATTCCTAATTCTGTGTTGAGAGGAGTCTAAGTATAAGTTATTATTCTTATAGTAGTAATTCATACAACGCTGTTTTAAGACATTCTTAAATAATTTATAAGGGTTTTAAAGGCTTCTCCTTTATGGCTTTCTCTGATATGTTCAGACAATTTTCTTGATCGTAATAGTTGAGTCCAAAGACCTAGCAAAACTCCTCTTTCACTATTGGTCGATTCTCCTTAGTTTTTGGATCTTCTTCGACCGAGATTATATAGGGTCTTTTGCCGTTCGTGGTAAGTTCTGCTGACATCGCGTCGCCAAAACCCACGGTCTCGCCACTCGTGATTCGTTTACTCTTTTGTTGCCTGTCTCAAAAGAGTAGTTTTTGTCTCGTTTCGTGAAGCAAGTTTAGTTGTGGACGTATTGCGCGGTCAGTGGATTCGCTTTGGATTGTTTTTAATCTTGTCTCGTTGCTAGGTGAGTTTAAAAAATGTTTCCCTTGTAGTTTGTAAGTGTAGTAAAATTTGTTTTCAAATCATCCCGATTGCCAAAGTTATCTCTTTTTATCCAACACTAAATATTCAAAACACTTCATTCATGTTCTTTGTTTTATAAATTAAGGTAATCATTCAGTTGTTGTTTTGTAGTCAGCCTAGTAGATTCCTTCCTATTTTTTATGTTCACAGGTACTGTGGATAGGAACAATATTTTGTACTATAGAAACAAAATTTTTTTATTATTTTAAAACATCATTATTATATCTTGTTATATAAACATAATTGCTGTTGAGTTATAAAAATGTAAGCTTAATTGTCCTATAAACCTTTTTAATTAATAAATAAATCATTTTATACAGTACAAATCTACAACAAATGCATTGCCTTGGACAGCCTGTGTCTACTTAATTTATTCAATAAGTAAATTAAATATTTAGTCAATATTTAAGCTAAACATAAATATTAGGCTTGTTAAACAAAACTATGGCCATCATTAGATACAAAACAAGAGTTTTCATAGCATTAGGAACAAATGCCACCTAGAGTTAGTTATATACATTGTTTTAACAAACATAATCGAAGTTCCAAAAGGCCGTGATAAGTACAAAGTGATTTTAAATAATAATACCCCACAATACATTTTGTTTTACTTTGAGGTATCACCTAATTTACTTTGTATTACATGCCGTAATAATTATAACAATACACATTACGCTTTTTTAGCTCATGAATAGTATCATACACTTCAAATTATAAATAAGGAAATTAAATAAAAATATTTAAAATTCTAATATTTATCAAATTAGATTAATAAAAATAGAATTATAATATGAAGGGTCTTAGATTGTATGATTACTCATGTCCAGCCGTACCGAATGTAAACAATTAAATGAATAAAAAATAGTTTCTCTTGGTTGGTTTGAATCACTTCATTATGTTTCAAAACTAGTATGTGTTAAAAAACAGGACATACATTACATCGACCGGAAGGTGAAGAATACACGGGGGTTCATAAACCCAATTACATATAGGCATGCATGCAAAAGCAGAGAAATGAAGTGCTTATGAACATGCACACTGACTCATATTAGCTCACACCTACATTTTAATTTGTTTTTATTTGATTGGATTAAACGTTGTTTTTTGTCGATCTTTATATAATGAGTATGAACATTTAATTTTATATTATTATGTCACAAAATATTATTTATTTTTATACATATATTCCAGCAGTACTGGACAGTTTGATTATAAATTATAAAGGTATATATACAAAGGAAAGGAGGCAAATAAACAAGATGTGTTAAAATGAAACTATTGATGATGTTTACTTATATTTGAAACTCAACCAAATATAAACCAACAGCGACGACGCAGTTTATCACATTATTTAACTACTTTTAATGTGGGAAAGTAATAAAATAATTTAACTAATTTTATTTCATCTATTTTAAAAGAATAGATACTTAGAAGTTATAATAAAATAATGTGATAAACCAAAACATGAAATTTTTATTTTGTAAAAGAATTTAAGTTTCAACTCTATCTGACCCAGTTTTTCTGTTTAGTTCGTCTTTAAAATTAGATTAAACCCTTTAAACTTACAAAAGATTTACTCTGCAGAACATTTAACATTAACTGAATAACGTAGTTTGCTTCGAACAACTCATAAATATTTACTGTCTCATTGGAACTAAGTAAGGGCATCCTTTAAATTATTTAGCATTAACAAACCATCCATGTTTTGTGGAAGTAAAACACACTCAAAAATCTTTACAATTAGTTGGTTACTATAGCAAACTAAAGGTAACAAGTTTTGATTAGTAGCTTGACACACTCCACTTATGGAAATGAAAAAGATTAAGTATTTAATTTTGTAAAACTTAAAATAAGAGCAGGAATATTTAAATTGAATAAAATATATAGATGACTATTTCTAGAGTGTGATTATATAAATTCATTTTAATAAAAAAATTAATAACTATTTTTGTATTATTCTTATTTTATTTACACATTGTACAAAATAAGGAGGGAGCTATTTAATATATATTAAAATTAATTTGTAAATGAGTTTTCAGAAACAACAGTTATAAATCAGTTTTATTAGTTAGGATTCAACCAACCACTAGGCCTACTTAACAAACCAACAAACATAAGTTGTTCTACTATGAAAGATTATATTTCTAACTTTGTTTGGTTATATTTGGATAGCAGAAATATTTTAATGTCCATAACATCCCAATACTGTATACAATTGATAGCAAATTCATTTCTTTAGACACAAAACAAAGAAAATTTGTCAAACTTGCTAAAGGCAAAGTAGAGGCAAGTCCTCATAACAATGTCATGCCTTTACAACGTGTAGGAAAAACAAGATTTTATTTATGTTATAATACGAATCAAATACAACGAAAATGGGTTGAGGAGGGTGTTTGCTCTTGTTTGAGTTTAATATTTAGAATAAACTAATAATTTTGATAATTTTTGTTCATTGCATTTTGTTGATTTTAAATATAATAAAATATACCGTTTAATTAGTTAAAATTATATGTTTTATGGCAACGATCCAAGAAATTTACAATGTATAAATTAACCATGTATAAATATATACTAGGGGGAACCCATGCAGACTATATATATACATATATACCACCACTCGCTGCCCTCGTTACAACTCGACCTTCAGCCTTAGCCTGTCACTTTTTAATATAAGTAATAGGAGGTTACATGTATAACGCCGTTCGCCCATTAACTGAGCGAATATTACCTTAATTGAGCGAAAGCCCTCGAAGGGCCACCAAAAACGTGCCTTAACTGAGCGAAGTCCAGTCCAGGTATATGCGAGTTGTCGGGAAAAGGAATGTTCTTGTTTATGTAGCATCATATCCCACCCGAATACCAGAGGCGGTCAACCACCTGGCTCCGGCACGCGCTACCACGTTACCTAACCTAACCTAACCTAACCTAACCTAACCTAATCTAACCTAACCTAACCAAATGTTTTTTGGGGAATTTTATTTTGTATATTGTGTAAGATTCTATTATGTTTAAAAGTGGAATATGCTATGTGAATGTTCATAGTCAAAGAGGGCCGCCGGTTCGCTCAGTTAAGGCACGTCTCTGGGGGCTCCCTGGAGTGCTTCGCTCAGTTCAGGCACCCAGGCTACTTGACTCAGGTCACTTCGCTCAGTTAAGGCCCGACCATAACGCAAAATTACAATATTAAATTTATTTATAATATTTCACTCAAACTACTTGCATTGATAGCTATTTATTACTTTAGACACCCAGTGAAAGTGTTTTAGTCTAGAAATAGAAGCGTATAGCCAACTTCGAACTTTTTGATTTCATTTATTATTTTCTTTTTAACAGTGGGAGATTAAGTAAATAAATGAAATAACTTCATTAAACTGCAATTTAAAACATTTACGTATGAAATATGTAATATTCTTAATACTACAAACACCATTGTTTACATTCCTACAGCTGTTCACAAATTTTGGAAATAATTATTTACATCTGATAACAGCTGTTACTTTTAGATTCATTAAAATCTCTCTTCATTTTATTATTATGGCCGTAAAACATACTTTGAGGGCTTTCCAAATCCTTCAGGGTGAAAATAATAAAAATTAGGATCTTATTGTATAACTACCTACAGTGGAAAATCTTTTGACACTTCTGATAGTATTGGTCAAGAAATAAGGGAGGAGTTGCGTTGAAAAAAACGGCTTCACATATTACGTAACTTGTTGGATTTTGGTATTTTTGTTGAAATTTTTTTTATTAGTGAACGGTTTCCCTCAATTTACATTTTATAAATTTGTATGTATAAGCCCAATCCCCTACTGTCATTTGGAATACACTTTCAGTACTTTAGAAGTGACCAGGCATTTTTTTATTTTACTAACAACATCCTAACTTCTAGTAGATGTTGGCAGATCAGCTTTTAGATGAATTTACTGTTTTAAAGGAAACTTAATTAACATTGTACTTAGACCTTTTTCTTCGGAATGCAAACAAAAAATTGTTCTGTAAACTAATAAGAAAAACTATTAAACCAATAAGTGTTTATACAATGTGAATACATGGAAAAGTGCACTGGTTTAAATGAACGTTGGTTATGTAATTGATACTATTTAAGACCAAATAGTGTCTTAATGAATTGGGGTATGATCTAAATAAAGTAATATAATGTGGTTAATATCTGATTATTTAATACAGTAACCAATGTACATTAATACTTTGGAATTAATGTATAGTTAACGATTAAGTTTTATGAACATAAGTTATCGAAATGAATAAAATGTGAGTTAATCATTTCTCGTCACTTTATTCATAATAAATCTCAACTAGTTCCCAGAGGGTATTGCTTAACCAGGAACTAACTGAGTTAGTGATTAGATTGGCAAATTGGCAATATCATTTACATATATATTGAACTCTCACAAAGTAAGTCGTTACACCGTCTTATTCGACACTAGATAAGACGTTTTAGAGTCTTGGCCAAAACCTGGTCGTATAATACTATAGTAACAAAGCAAGTGTAAATGTATCAGTCATCTCAAAAACACGAAAATCTTCTTTTCAATACATATAATAAATGAATTATATTTTATGTATAAATATTTCCCATATTTCAATGTTTGCGTATCGTAAACATTACAATGTATAATGTATATTTTCTTTACTACTTAGTTTTAGTAACTTTATTCATTACACATTATTACCCACTCAAAGTGTCAACTGGAAGGTCCATGTTTATTCATTGTCAGCTTAAGAATTAATATATATATATATATATATATATATATATATATATATATATATATATATATATATATATATATATATAAACGAGATGATTTTACTATCTACTTTATGTTTAATAGCAATTAAATTAGATATCTGTAAAGTAATACCATATTAGCTTAGAAGAATCAACAATATCTAAAAGTAACCTTAGGTATTATTTAAAACTTGTCGTCATAAGTATATAATTTACATTTGGATTATAAGGGGCTAGTATTATACGTAATTAAAATGAGTAATACACATTATATATTTTAAACTTGATTATATTATGTTGATTATTTTAGGACCAATAAGAAAATAACCTTTTAATAAACCAAAATCAATATATAGAAATGTATTGTTTCAATAAACCACAAAAATTTACAGTTATCGTTAGCTGTACATTTTGCTATATATTTGCTATATTATGATTTATTTAAATGTTTTAATAGTATGTAAATATTCAAACACAAAGCTAAAGACCGGTATTTATGAAAATTTGATAGATTATATCAATTCAGAACTTAGAGATTGATTGTCTGAGAAACAATAGAGAACATTGATTGTTAGAGAACATTGATAGATTATATCACTAATCATAAGAGATGCCTTAGTACGAATAAAGCTCAAATTTAATGTAAAAAGATTTTTAAGTATGAGAACTTTATGCAAACTCAAAAATTAATTGGCACTTATCATATTTTTTATGTAAACCATACGATTTGTGTGCTGAAGTATAATTTTTCTTATCTCTTTTCAATACATACTATGTTTAAGCTTACATATATTATTTTTCATGTTTTACGTAATCCTGAATAAATTCAACTTTGAGTACTCGTATTATACTTCAAAATATTTGTTAATTATACTCATACACCTAGACTTTTTTTAAGATTAGACAAAATACCATTAATTAAGTCATAATACCTGTAACAAATGACACTTCTTTAAGTGGTAAATACTTTGATAAAAAATATAATATCGTAACCAAAATGTGCATCATCTTCTTCTTTGTTTAAGTACAAAGTAATATTCACTTACCCAATAAAAATTAAGGATCTGAGACTGATTTTTATTAGTATTAATGAAATAAACCTGAGTAGCTCAGTCTTGTTACTATATATGCAGCAGTAATTATTTATTTTTTTAGGATACTTTATACTATTTAAATCATAAAATGGTAATTTGTACGCAAAATAGAGCCACAAGTAAGCTTGGTTTTTATTTATTGATTCAGATCTTAAACCTATTGTACTGATAAATGTATTTTATATGTTCTCAATTTTTAGTTACCCAATTTCATAGTATTACATACATTTTTACATTTCATAGTAAATAGTTTAACATTGAAATAATAAATATATATTTGCATGTATGTTTTACTTTCGCACAAAACTGCTGTAAGACTAGTAAAATAATTTTACAATTTGAATCCCTCGACTACTATTGTTGAGTGGATATATATTACCTGAACAAATTGAATATCAGTTCACTGGATTGTTTGTAAGCAGGGGTTTACACATAGTGCACGACCCATAGTTACAGTGGTGGTTCGCCCCACAGTGTTAGTCCAGGTGACAGTTCCCACACATAGATTAGAGAGTGCTTGTTACGGCCAGAAAATATAGGAGGTGGAGTTTAATTTACACAAATATATGCAGGTCTCTAAGCAACGATAATGTGTGATAATTTTATGATGATTATTTTATGAAAATATTATATGTTTTGAAATGTAAGTATACATTGTAATTATCTTATACTGAAACAAAAACTAACATATAAATAGCTCAAACTAAAAATAAATAAGTTTTACTATAAATCGTATAACTAACCTTATTTTAAAAGTAGGGTATCAGGATAATATTTTCATACGGATTCCAAAAAAAGTTTATCAAAAACTCTTACTGCTTGGAATAAATTAAAAAATAATATCACTTATAAATATTTTTCAAGCCTTTTGACACTGATATAATGATTTTGAAGCTCCACACTTTTATATGAACTGCTAGGTTCTGTTTTACAAAATGTTAACGTTTGTCATTACAATAGTATATTTTACTAGCGTTTACTGTTACACTGTCATAAACAATGTACATTGGCAAATAGTAAAGTTGATTTTAAATTAGATGAAATTATTAACCTCCCTCCAGCTTGGCATGGTTCCTAGAAGAGTAATCACATATTTTGATCCATCCAAGAACTACGGACACTCAGTATTAGGTTTGGAGGCAAGCCTCTAGACATACGGTTGATTATAAAACACAATATACAGCTAATATTTTATAAATTTGAGCATACACTTAACTAAGTTTATTTATACGGAATGTAAATAATTTTTATTAAATTAATTATAAAACATAGATTAATGTCTTTTATATATGATATATTTCAGGATATACATAGTGTAGCCTTATTAAAGCTACTATTTATTTTTGATATGTTGAACAACTTAAATGAGAGATTAAAATAAAAATTCTTCAATGATAAAAATTTTTTCTTTATTTTTCTTCTTATAAATAACTTCAACAAATTAGCTGGTTTTTTCTTAAAATAATAATAAAAACGAAAATAAAAAATCTCTTCTTTTATTGACTCAATGTAACATAAATTAAAACAACTCTTCCAAAATAATAAATTAAATATCTTCAGACCAGAACCTTTTTTATTAATTTAACTTTTCCAATAAATTTCTTTAAACTATTTAATCCAAAAAAATTCAAAGTTCAAAATTATTTAAAATTGTGAAGTCTTTAAAAATTGAAAATTCTTTAAAATGCAAATTGTGAATTCTTAAAAATTTCTTTAAATTGAAAATTGCCTTAAAATTGCAAATTGCTTTAAAATTGCCTAAATCGAAAATTGCCTCCGTGAGATCTGGAACCAAAAGAAATAACCAGCTTTTAGTGACTGGAAACATTTTCCTTTTTACAAAATTTTTTACAGAAAACAAAGCACTCTAAAAACTGTCACTAGAAGAGTGACTTCAAACAAGAAACAAGTTTAATCGCGCATGCTTGGTGGATCTTGCCCTATCTACTGAAACCCTACTGAAAAACCTAACTAAAGAAAACTTGTAAAAAAAATGACTTACGTAGCTGTCCTGGAGGTTTAAATCCCAAACGTGACCGCAACAAAGCTCAACCGGCATACACCCTCTCACTCACACGCGAACAAGATAATTGCCGTACCGGTAAAAAAACACCGAGAACGGTTAAGTCACCGTGTAGATCAAACGTTGTCACTCACTGAAAGATATCTTCAAACTGACTGAACGCTCGCAACCCTTCCACCAATGGACTTACCCCCTCTTAACTCAAGAAGCTAAATAAACCAATTAAAACCCTCTAAACCAGGACAACTGAACAGGTAAGGCTCACCAAACATGTTGACTTCAGAAAACATGTCGCATGAAATTGACAGGAAAATAACAAACGTGAATATACTGGTTATTTAGCTAATTTAAATGGGAAAAAACAACTTTTTTATTTGAAAGGGGAAGATTCTGAATTTTCCTCAAAACTTGGAGAATTTATATTGAAAACTTTTGGTAAACAAACCAAACTCCTAATCATCTCAGTTCTTACAATATTTAACCTTTTCTAAACACAATTCTCTAATTTAATTATAATGAAACAATTAACAATTGTTACAATAGTTAAAATATATAATCAAATTTTGTAAATAAATAAGAATAAATAATATTCCTGGATAGAAGTCAACACTGTTTTCTATAAATTCTTTGTCTTCGGGAAATGGCCATGTCAAAAATTCCGTATATTGTAAACACGACAAGCCAAACTCTATAATTACTGTATAATAACATGGAATGTTTAGTTATTAGCAACATAGTTTATTAACATGGAAGTTTCAGTACCTAAACAACGTTAAACATTCTGGTATCATAACGTAATTAGAAAGTAATTTAATCAACAAAGAGTTTTAATTGTTGAATGAATATGCTCAAGTGGGTTGTATTGTGATGGAAAACTTAGTTGTTAGTGTCAAACAAATATTGCTACCTAGTATGAATATTATATTAAACCCTTTTGTAATTGGTTTGTTTATATTATATTGAGTGTTCAGGAAAAGTCACAGAAAGAAACAAATATTATTTAATTATTATCATAGTGTTATCTACATATAAGATATTATTTTCACTATACAACATAATTAATAGCCATTAACAAATATTGTGATGAAAGTAACATTTGGAAATCCTATATTTGTTACTTTACTACATGTTTTATTTTATTGTTATTTTTCAAAGAGTTTCCTTTTGATGAATTTGTTTAATCTTCATTATTCAAGTTTATTTAGAGCCCATGTGGTTTGAATAGTGATAAATTTTTTGGCACAATTAGAATATACATTAAGCGATAAATAAATTACAGAAAACAACTCATATCAATAAATAGTATTAATTTAAATGTGTACGCTGTTCGACACAAAAAATTTGTAATATCTTAAATATACTGGTTTTGCACATAAAAAATCTGCAAACTAATTCCTGGGCTGTTTTCTACTCTTCACTTTTTTACGTCCTAAGTCTCAGGCATGGATACACAAGGTCGATCAGGTACCGACATGGATACACAAGCTCGACCAGGTACCGACATGGATACACAAGGTCGATCAGGTACCGACATGGATACACAAGGTCGATAAGGTAACGACATGGATACACAAGGTTGATCAGGTACCGATATGGATACACAAGGCAGATAAGGTACCGACATGGATACACAAGGTCGATAAGGTAACGACATGAATGCCCAAGGTCGATCAGGTACCGACATGGATACACAAGGTCGATCAGGTACCGACATGGATACACAAGCTCAACCAGGTACCGACATGGGTACACAAGCTCGACCAGGTACCGACATGGATACACAATGTCGATCAGGTACCGACATGGATACACATGGTTGATCAGGTACCGACATGGATAAACAAGGTCGATCAGGTACCGACATGGATACACAATGTCGATCAGGTAACGACATGGATACACAAGGTTGATCAGGTACCGACATGGATAAACAAGGTCGATCAGGTACCGACATGGATACACATGGTTGATCAGGTACCGACATGGATACACATGGTTGATCAGGTACCGACATGGATACACAAGGTCGATAAGGTAACGACATGGATACACAAGGTTGATCAGGTACCGACATGGATAAACAAGGTCGATCAGGTACCGACATGGATACACAATGTCGATCAGGTACCGACATGGATACACATGGTTGATCAGGTACCGACATGGATACACAAGGTCGATCAGGTACAGACTTTGATATACAAGGTCGATCAGGTACAGACTTTGTTGTAAACATGTACATGAATATATCCACACAAAAAAACAGTCGCTTAAATACATATCAGCTTAATTGGATGGCTTAGTATAAAAATTAAGGTATTCCCTATAACTACAATACACTTATGTTAGGAATTCTACTACTCTTACAACTTATTTGGTTGGGTTGGATCCGGAGCAGTTCCGTACCTCCGAGATCATGGCCTTGTTAGTACGAGTACTTATCTCTAACATGTTTACTAATTGCAGTTAACTTTAATGCCTAGACACTTTAATCATAAAACATAACTCAAGTGTAAATACTAGGTTTATGGTATTTATAGTATTAACATAGGCTTTAAGTAATAAACATGTACGGAAAAATTACGGTTAAATAGGTTCTGTACAATAATTAACGGGCATAATAATTAGTTGTTTATCACATATCCAAATTTTTAGGACAGGGACAGGGTCAATTATATATATATATATATATATATATATATATATATATATATATATATAAGGAATATAATTACTTTAAAACATGAATTTTTAAATCATATTTAGTATGTTGCCACAGATTAGTTATAAATTTATAAACTGTAAGAATGACCAACATTGTTAGAAAACGTACACATTATAGTACCCCACCATCATTTTCCCTTTGAAATATCTGGCAAGAAACATGAGTGAACTATAGTAAACAGAAAGATCTAAAACCACTGAGATCCACGCTTATTGTACCTTCTGCCTCCATTTTTTTTTTTTTTTTTTTTTTTTTTTTTAGTGACAAGATATAACGAAAGCTTGATATAAAATAAAAAGAATACTGCAGGTATTTATTTGTAATTCTTTAATACTATTCTATTGTTAGAATACAAAGCGGAACTCAAAAGTAATTGTTTAATGTATAAAACGGGGTTATATATATATTTAAAGATTAGGAAAATATACATGGATTCTACTACAGTCAAAATTAGTAAATTAAAGATTATCAGATTAAATTTTTACTTACAATTATATTCCTTAATTAGAAGTCAAAGCAGAAGCTAAATGGAACTGCCGTAGAAGCCAGGTTGAGTCACCTCACTTTTATTGTGTAGTAAAACATTTCTAGAACCAACAATATTTTTCTCTGTTAATTAACTTTCTGCAGGTTTTTGACATCAATGGAGGCTTTGTTGGCTACCTCTCGGTAATTGGGAACTACAAAGATCTTATTTACACAGGATATTAATTTCTTCAATTTTGAAAGTTTATTCTTTGAACATCTGTTGTGTAAATGCTATTCTATATTTTTCACTTCAACTTTATTGAAAAAACGTTTCTATTTCAAATAAATCTCCCAGTACCTGAACAAAACCTTAGTCAATTACGTTGAAGTAGTTTTCTTCATTTCCTCTAATATCCTGACACAACTTCATTTTTAAACACTAGCTCCACAGCTGAGAAAACATGAATGAAAAACAGGTCTCTTAGTTAACTATTAAATGTGAAACGTTCATTTGCTGTATTACTACATTAGTTAGCCTCCTGGCAGCCTATTGGTTAAGGTGACACATGTGAAAAAAATTTCACTTATCCAACCATATTGAAGTACCTAGGACCATTCAAATCTAAACCAGCATGGAAATTGAATTCAACAGAATACATCCATATCATCAAGCCAAAGACTCTGAATTGATTAAATGTTTCTTGTAAATTTTCTAGGTTTAATTATGGAAATAATTGTATTATTCCATTAAAAACAGGCAACAACTCTTTACATATGTACAAGTAAAGTAGATTGAGGATCCAGAAAATAACTAGCTTTTTCAAATATCATAAGAGCAGACTTTTAAAAACCTTCAAATTCAGTTGATCAATCTTATTCAGGATATTTCTGTTACTTCTGTGTGTTCCAAGAATATCACCTTTTCTTTTTAGACAGGAATTTGATTAGTCAAATTCTAGACTCGAATTCAAACTCACGAGAAACCTAAACGCTTTATATAAACACTAAACCCTCTTTATTTAATCTCATTTTTAATTCTTATTTATGCCTGAAACAATAAAATAAAACACTAAACCCTCTTTATTTAATCTCATTTTTAATTCTTATTTATGCTTGAAACAATAAAATAGAACAGTGTAGATAATTGAAAAGCTTCATCATATTTTATCATTACGTAATTTTAATCATTAGGACTATTACGTGATCTAGACTTTGAAGTGGGTGGAATCAAATCGTATGAATCCCTTTGGGAAAATTATTATTATTGGTCTGTACTGATCACCAAATGGATTCATCAACAACTTCTTTTATAAGTTTGAATCTTTGTTAACATTTTTTTATTAATTTTTATTAACATTTTTTTATTTTTATCTTTGTTAACATTTTATTAATTCAAAATCATTGAAGTTCATTATCACTGGTGACTTTAATATAGATATTTTAGACCACACCGACCTCCTCACCCAGCGATTACGTGACGTACTCACATGTTTTGGCTTAGTATGGTCTGTGAGCTCACCGACACGAGTTACTGCCACATTGAGTAAATCCATTGACAACTTAATCACAATTATACCTGACGTCTAGCTCTCTGTATTAAACTGTGCCATCTACGACCACTTTGCTCAGGATATTTTGCTTACTAGATGCAGCCCGAAACTGGAACCCTATCCAATAAAAATAAACAGAAAATTAAAACCTGGAAATGTTGACTATCTCAACATATACCTTGATAATGAGTCATGGTCATTTTTGGACTCATTCGAATGTGTTGAGGGTGCATTTAAGGCATTTAATGATTGTTTAGTTTTTTATTTAGATGTTACTTGCCCATTTCAGAAAAGTAAAAAGCAAACCCAAAAGAAGAACAATACCTGGGTTACTCAGGATATTATAAACTCTCGAGAAAGGCTAAAATTTTACCACTTTATTTATGTCCATACGGAAAACGAAGAATTAAAAAAAATCTGTCCAACATACAAACAAAACTATCGCAAACAAATCAAAGCCGCGAAGGTACTAGAAATTGAACAGAAACTAAACAAATTAGAGAACTTCTCAAAATGTGCGTGGAAAATAATCAAAGATGAGACAATCCAGCCAAATTGTTCTAGATTCCCAACGCCAAAGCTTATAATAGAGAATATTATAATAATAATATATAATATAGTTTATATATAAATATAATATATAATTATATAGTATATAATAATATATTATATAAAATATAATATATAATATAATAAAAATAATAATAAATTGAAGACCCCCTCATTGCTGCAAATATATTTTACGAGTTTTTCTCATCAGTAGCACAAACAGATCCTTCATATAAAGGGAATAACTGTCAACGTTCTGATCTGTGGTCTGGACCTGTATCATCTATGGCATTGTCTGCTGTGACAGAGGCGGAGGTGGCTCGTGTTATACAAGACCTCAAACAAAAAACGTCAAGTGACATTAATGAAATGTCTATGTGGTTGATAAAAACACATTCCATATTTCTTTTTCTCAAAAAAGTGCTTACCATATTTCTTGGCCTCTCTAAAGCATTTAACTGCGTGCATCATGCAACACTGCTGCACGCAGGGGTGGGTGGGATATTACGCAAGGGTGGGTGGGATATTACCACTGTTCGTGTATAGAAGGGTGGGTGGGATATTACCACTGTACGTGTATGGAAGGGTGGGTGGGAACATAGAACCTATCACCTACAATCTCCTCGACACTTTGTCCACAAGTACCTGTATTACAGGTACATCACATTCAAGAATAAACATACAATCACACTATACTAAAAAAAATTACATTTCATAACTTTTACTCTTTGATACAGAACTGGATTTTGTTTTCATCATTGATGTTTGACAGCTGAAATAAGCAGAAACTAAAAGTAAATCTAAGGATTAGCAGCCGGGGGTATTATATCCGGTTGGAAGTGGGGTGTAATAAATTAAATTGCAACAGTTAACAATTGTTTGCCAGTGACTTTATAATATGCATAATAATAATATGCATGTTATGGACATGTGGTGTTCGCGGCCTGCCTCACAAATGACTCTCGTCCTACCTTAGTGACAGATACCAATGTGTGCAGGTTGCGAATACTCTGTCAGGAAAAATCAAAATGACCTATGGTGTCCCTAAGGGATCAATTCTTGGTCCGTTCCTTTTCCTCATCTATGTCAACAGGTTGAACTCATCGATGCAGAATGGAATGGTGATTCAATATGCTGACGACACGACTCTCTGTATCAGATCGAAAACCATCAATGACCTGGAATTCAAAGCATTTATGGAATTAAACTCATGCATTGAGTATTTTCCAAAATTAACACGAAAAAATTTTTTTTAAAGTCAAATTTGATCAGATTTTGCATCCGGCAACAGGACCAAGACTATCGAATTGTTGTAATGGCTGGTAATGCTCCTCGGGAAAAGACAGAATCTGCCAAGGTCCTTGGGATGTATCTTGATCGAGGTCTGACCTGGGACCACCACATTGATTATATATACTGTAAAGTAGCTTCTGCAGTATATGCTCTGCGTAAGCTTGCACTATTTTGTTCTTTGGGAGTTTTGAAAACTGCCTATTATGGACTTATATACCCGCATATGGTCTGTGACTATGGGGCAGCTGCTCTAAATACAAGTACGAAAGAGTATTTAGAATGCAAAGGAAAGCTGTCAGAATTCTTTCAAAATTAAATTCACGAGAGTCATGTAACAATTCCTTTAGGGAGCTTAAATTGTTGACTCTTCCCTGCCTTTATATACTGGAAGTCACCTTGCACTGTCGTTTCAAGTGAGATTTGGTCCAGGGTAGAGACGTAAACCAGTACGAAACTAGGAGCAGTGAAAACTGTCGAGCAGGGCAACACAAAATAATGGCATATAAACACCTGCCATCACAAGCTGGAATCAAGTGTATTAATAAACTTCCTGAAGGCATTAAACAGATAAATAGCCCCAACAAATTTAAAACTCGACTAAGACACCTCATGGTGTTGAGGGCAATGTACTCGGTTGATGAGTTTATGACGTATAAATATAAATCAACAAAACCAATACTTAATTTCTCTGCTAATATTCAAACCACAAGCTTTACATGCTTAACAAAATATATAATATGCTAATTTTAAATGTTATTTATTATTGTTGTGTATCTATTTATCATTAATTGTTATTCATGTGAAGAGTTTATATAAAGAGTATTCTTGACGATTTTAATGCAATTATTGTTAATTGCTTACTACAATAAAGATTTGAATTACGTGAAATATAATGTTCCAATAGTTAATATCCTCCAAACAAATTAATTGTAATGTTAAGTTTTAGAGAAATCAATTTCAATCTCTTACATTAATAGTTTACATAACTACTTCATAAACAATTAGCTTGAGTCTGTTCAATAATTACTTACCTGATATAACATTTACAATTAAACATCGTAAAAGTCTCCCCTATATTTCCTTAATCATAAAACCTATATTTCTTAAAACCCTAACACTAAGATTGTAGTATCTCTAAATTATATTTCTGTTTATTATAAGTCTTATAGCTTAGTAATCTAGAGTTTTTTCAGTCAGTAACTTGAAACTGACTTTAGTTTTTTTTATAATTATTATATTTGTCAACTAAACAACGTTAAATTTACCACATAACACATACCATTAACAATGTACTATATAGCATACATTGCGATACTACCTAAATAAACATACAATCACACTATACTAAAAAAAATTACATTTCATAACTTTTACTCTTTGATACAGAACTGGATTTTGTTTTCATCATTGATGTTTGACAGCTGAAATAAGCAGAAACTAAAAGTAAATCTAAGGATTAGCAGCCGGGGGTATTATATCCGGTTGGAAGTGGGGTGTAATAAATTAAATTGCAACAGTTAACAATTGTTTGCCAGTGACTTTACTGAATCATAGTGACTTTTTTGCCTTTTTACAATTATTTTCCTCAGAGTATTATCACCTGCTTGGTAATACCGGCCATTAAACTAAATTGTATATAACTGGATCGCTCGCGTAGTGGGCAAAACGTAGCGCAGACCAGTCTCAGGAGTAAGGGGAGAGTTAGAGTAGTACAAATCGATGGGTTTAACTCGTTGGCTTGTAACGCAGCCGGGTCCGGGTTTGATTCTCGGTGTAACTGAGACATTGTTTACTCCTGTACCGTTCTCACGATTCATAAAAGTGGCCCAACGAATCAACAAAATAAGAAACGAAAATAGGGCCATCTAAGCAAGCGAGGAGAAATTTTACTTAATTGGGCATTTTCACCCACAGCATCTAATTTTACCTAATCAAAGCTTTACTTTAATAGGCACGTAAATGCATGATATTACACGTGACATTTCGGAGGGAATGTGTTAATTTATCTAATATGCCAGCCTACACGAACATTTTTTAAATGTTTTTAATATGGTCGGTTCACATTAACCGTAACATTTTAATTGTTTTTCACAGCTTGCCTGAAATAGATCTCCAGTCCAATTTTCTAACGAATTCCTGTCAATCCATCTCTTAAATTTTGAAATAATCGCAAATAATTGACAAAGATGTAAATAATATTTTTACCATTTAATATATAAATACTACTTTTACTTGTTATTATTTTTCAACCACGAAATACTCAAAAGCAAGTCTAGAAACTCAATCACAATTTGCATTTTTCAACGCTATTTAATTACTCAAAATATACTTGCCTATTATCATCATCTCTGAAAATTAATAATTGAGCTTACAACTGTAAAAAGTGCTTGGGTGTTTATACAATCATGTGCGTGCACATGTGTTTATTTATTTGCCCCAATTACAGTGCAATGTTTGGACAGTTGGTAAGGTATTGGTGAGTACAGGTTAGCTACGATACAAATTTATTTATTTCTTATTTCATAGCAAATTTATATAAAATGTGTGTTTACAATTATTATTATCTTTTCGGGTCGATTACCAAACATGTTCAAATATGTAAAACATATTGCCTATAACCTATTTATCTCTAATAATTGTTGTTTGATGTTGACATACTTAAATATACAGTCTTAGAGAGTTTTAATATCTTCTTTGATCATAATTATAAGATCTTAAAACTGTGTGCAGTGACATATGGCATTTTATTGAACTTTTTGATGCCATCAGTAGCTCTTCACCACCTCAGAGTAATAATCTGTAAGGAGACAGTGAAAAATTTCAAATGTAAGCATAGGTCAATGTGCATACTATTTTAAAGGGGCTAATTAGTAGAGGATCATGCTACAAATTAGATATAAAAATGTTATTCTTAAAAAAATAGTGGCGCTTGAAAATTTAAATAATGATCCTATGTACAAGATTATTCATGGCTTAATTTTATTGTAATGACATCAGATGAAATTATACAATTTCACACATGAATACTGTACACAAACACTTACTTTAAGATGTATTCAATGTCCTACTAATTTTCTATGGGAACGGTCCACGAGGAGTCAGTAGAAAATTTTTTATGTAATCCTAGGTATATACTTTTTTATGATTTCTTGTAAAGCAGTGTATCGAGCGCAGTAAGCGTCGGGGTTGGCACGTTAAGCGTGCAGGGATGTCCCCTAGGCTGTCTATATAAAAGAGGAAGCTTAGGGGAATCCTACAGATTAAAAATTTGGTACAAATGTTTGTTGTAGGTATCAACAATTTTAAGCCGCCACCATTTTGTAAAGGATAAAGCTTTCGAAGTGCAGTTTGTGACATTATTCTTCTTTTGACCAGCCCTTTTAAATTATGGCATAACTATTTATGCATACATTAACATTATTCTACTGACCCCTCGTGGACCGCTCCCATAGAAGAATAGCAAGACCCTGAATACATCTTAAAATAGTTGTTTGTGTACAGTAATCATGTATGAAGATTTGTATCTTTATTGATATCGTTATAATAAAATTAAGCATTTCTTAACTTGTACACAAGATCAGTATTGAAACTTACGAGCGCCAACAATTTGTTTAGGATTAACCTTTTGAGGTCTAATTTGCAGCATGATGTTCTACTGCACCATTTTTAGCACATTAAAATGGTATGCACGTTGACGTATACTTACATTTAAGATTGTCCACCGACTCCTTATGAGCCATCCCCCTGAAATGGTGAAGAACTGATTGCATCAAAAAGCTCAATTTTACGACTTAAGTCACTGTATAAAGATTTATGTTTGCATGTTTACGAGTACAGAATATATTATAATGTTCTAAGACTGTTCAGCACACCTGTATATGAACTTATAAATATACATATGTTATAACAAATAAATTAATTAATTTTAATATGCATTTTCATTTTTGTTGTATTGTAAAGATTGTATAGATTGAATAAAGACCATTAGGCTTTCCATACATTATAAAGAGCAATAATGGTATTGGATTACTTTGGAGGCAGAATGACAAACATGTTCTCCATACCTTAACCATACACATGGTTATGGTATGTTAATTTGTTAATTAAACTATAGACAGTTAGTATATATATATATATATATATATATATATATATATATATATATAATTCCTTAATTAACTCAACAAAACACATGTATGGTTAAGGTGTATGGACAACTGTCCTGTCATTCTACTTTCTTAATAACCCAATATCGGTGTGCTTTTGATAATTTACTGTAATTAATATAGTATATATATTTAACTATGATTGATTTCTTACCCCTGAACACTAGTTTTATGTCGAGATTTCTAAATCCCTTCTAAGTCGACTAGACGTGTTATTTTCAAATGTGAACGGAACATCTTTACAAATAGGTAATTCTTCCAATAAAATTGTGCTTTAATACATACATCTTATTGCTGTAGAAATAATGGGAGGTTAAACGATATTTCAATTTTAACTATTCCGAGGAAATGCAATGTTCGCTAATCGGCAAACAATAGCCATATCACAGAAATGTCTTCTCAAGTAAGAAGTACAAATGACTAGTTCCCGAATAAAATTGGATTTATCCTGTATCAAAGAATACCTAAGGAATAGCATATTATATTTCCCCAATACCAATATTTAAATATATTTGGTATCTTAACAGAGACATCCATTGTCTAGTCTACACAGGAAACACAACGAACTTGAATATAAAAGTGACTGTGATTATCAATGTCTCTGTCGGGAATTGACCATGTATTATCATAGACAAATACATATTAATATTAATAACATTTGTATCATATTTTATTTCATTGTATAAAGATTGTATGGATAGGACATGGAGAATTAACAAAGATCATCAAGAGATTAAAGTTTTATCATGACCCGTCTTCTTCTTATCATGGAGAGCTACAATAAATGAAGCAAGAGGGGAAATAGTAAATTTATATAGACTTATGTGGCTGTAACATACGAATAAACATAAAACAAATATTATCAAATCATGTAGTTAGTTAGAAATAGTTTGTCCATTTCAAATAATTATGTTCGAAAATTCATTGTTGAAACAGAAATTTTCACAAACATTCAGAAGAATTGAAATGAAAAAGTGTCTCACCTATTTTAAACTGATATTGAAGAAAACATCAATATCAGTTATCGTGGATCTTAATGTCTAAAAAAAGTGTATAACTGATATTGAAGAAAACATCTGGAGAATCGTGGATCTTAATCATCTATCAGGAGATGAGGATGGAAAATTAGTGTTCCTCATAGGGAGTATAATGAATCAGTTTATTGGATCGGGAAAACTCTCAGGGATCAATTCTCAGCCCAGTCCTGTTCTTAGTCTATGTCAATGACATTGGGGCATCACTGCAACAGGGGAATATCGTACAGTATGCAGATGATACAACCCTGTTTTTTAGAGACAAGTCACCGGATCTTGTAGAACAACAAGCATTTTTAGAGTTGAATAAATGCATTCAACACTTCAAGAGCCTCAACCTAAAAACAAACACTTCAAAATCAAACTTTTTAAATTTTTCCTTACGTCCTTGTGGCCTAGAAAGGAGCCCCAATGTGATGTTGGAAGACACTATGCTAGAAGAAGTTCACACGTTGAAATTCCTTGGAATACACCTGGATCAAGGGTTGACATGGAATGTCCATACTGACGTGGTGTGCGCTAAATTAACATCAGGCATATTTGTTTTGAGGTCTTTAGCCAGATACTGCCCTATTCAGGTCCTGTTGATGGCATATTATGGCTTGATATACCCTCACTTAGCTTATGGCGTAGTGTTATGGGGATCCTGTACGAACAATCAATTTCTTAGATTGTTCAGGCTACAGAAAAAGGCAATACGAATAATCGCAAAAGTCAACTTCAGAGACTCTTGCAGGCCAAATTTTAAAAATTTGAAGATCTTAACGTTACCCTGCCTCTACATTCTCGAAACAACAACCTTTTTCATCTCTAAATGCTCCTTGACTCAGGGGCGAGACATACACGAATATAACACAAGATTCAGGGACAACTACAGGACTGGGAGACACAGAACAGTAACGTTTGAGCACTTGCCCTCAGAAGCAGGTGTTCATCTTTACAACAGACTGCCCAATTCTATGAAAATCGCCACAAATCCGAAAGCCTTCAAAACTCGTCTTAAAGGCTTTTTAGCCTATCATGCATTTTATGCTGTGGACGAGTTTTTGTCAAACAACTGGGAGACCATATAGTTGGTAAGCTGACACCGATGCTGGGAGTGGGATTAATTAATTGGAAGAGTGACTGTTTTCTAAATCTGTATGTATGAGTGAATTTTGTATGAGTGATTGATAACAAAATTATAGTTATTTTAAAACCATTCTGACTTTTGCAATGCATTTATGCATTACTGCAATAAAAACTGATTTGATTTGATTTGATTTGATTTGAAAAAATAAGTTCTGAATGATATGGCCAATGACACATTATGTTCCCTAATGTAATGTACGGATGTAAAGAAGATTAAAGTTAGTTTTAATATATGTATTAATATATAAAAATTTTAGAAAAGGTAAAATAAATATAGTAATACTTTTAAGGTTAAACAATACTTGACTAAAAAATGAAAACATCATAAATAATTACCCACCAGGAATGTGACTTTGACAAATTTCACATCTATTTTCTAGGTCAGGAAAGTTTTGAACTACAAGTATAATCCCATTAAATATATATTTGTCTAAGGAATATAAAGTAGAATAAGTATGATTGGTTGATGTAGAGTGAACTCTGAATATATTTTTTAAATTGCACTAAACTGTTCCCTAAACCCACTTGTTGCAGTAATCCAATTAAATTAGTACTTGAACAAACGAGACTGGTCAGAGATGGACCGGATACGATCACTTAGTTTGACTGTGGAGGACTTTACTTCTCTAACTGATCCCGTTTTAATGACGATCTCTAGCATATTTAAATTTTATTTTGTTTATTCATATACCATTAGTTCAAATATTTGGTGACTATTTGTATTTAGTAGGGTAGTTATTGTTAAATATACTATATTTTGTTTATAACTTGTAATTAAACATTTTGACAATTTTGCTCAAATTCCTTTGGCTTTAGACGTATTTGAATGTACGTTATATGGCTAAATAGCATTGTTTTAAGTAATTACACGAGTATACTGTAGTTTAATAGAAAGTTTAAATAATGAACACACAAATCATAAAACTGTTCTCAAATAACACATTACTAATAATATATAATATTTTTTTAATTATATGGACGTATTCTAATGAGTACCTTGATTTCAATAAATTGTCAAATATTATTATAAAATATTCTTTGTGTACCGTATTTATTGAATCAGGGTAATTAGGCTATTGAAGGTAACTTATATGATTACCAAAAAAACACAGTTGTATTTATAAATGTTGATATGCTGGAGTATTTCATAGGGCAGACAAGGATACTTATACATTTGACATAATGTCGTAAAAACCCAACAAAACGATTCGACTTTGTAAAATCCAAGTATTTTTCGAATATTATTTATAAATTACAGCTAGATTAATTAACCTACACTATAATTGGACTTATACTTTGACTGATATTAAAATATACCATAAACCAAAAACACCTATGATTATTATTTCTAAATCTTATTTTAAAAACATGCACAAATCCACAAATGAGAATCAATCAATTTGTGGTCTATTTATTATTAGTATTTTTATATACTTAAGTGACTAGATGGATAACAGTTTAATGATGCATTTAATAAAGTCGCTGTCTTAGAAGGAGTTAAGTGATTGAAAAAATTAGGAACAAGCTGTCACTCTGCTGTAGATAGGCCTGCAATGCAAGGTGATATTTACAGTATAAATTATATTGAAACAAAGCTGTTTTTTAGTTAACAAATTGAAATATTCATATAAATAGATTATAAATATAATTCCTAAATTTGTTTCATAAGTTTCTATTTATTTTATTAAACAAAATTCAGTATATTATAGTACATTAAAATAGTGTACATTGTTGTACCTAATTACATGCAAACGTATTACTATATTATTTTTACAGATCTGGACTTATTTATGACTATTTATTACTGTTACCATATACGTAATAGAACATGCTCAAATATGTCAAGGTTAATTATTAGAGTCTACATGTAAGGTGTTTCAAAACTGTTACTACATGTTTTTGGATATTGTTCTATAGACCAAAAGGAGCAAAAAACTAATTGTTTGTCTCTTTTTGTTTATTGTCTGCCTATCTGTATGTGTGTTTTGTTTAACTAATGTATTTTTCTAAATAATTAAGAATATTTAAGTGAATTTATGCAACCCCTTTAATATAATTAGGTTTATCAATGGAAAAATTTTGATAAGTTTGGGTGATTTATTTGAAAATATTTAATGAAGAATAACTCAAAAAGTTTTATACAAGGGTATCAACAGTTATTTTTTTAGAATACTTCAGGAAAAATTTGATAGTATATTACATTTTTATATCGAATATCACACAAATGAATTATTGCAAAATGAACCATACATATACTGAGTTTCTCCAGAAAGAGCTAACAGGTCAACAATGGTTACAATATAATTATATTTAGTGTAATTAGTTAAAACATTTCAAATAATTTTTTAGTTGATGCATAATTATTTTTGATATTTTAGCTCATTCTGGAGAAATATAGACATACAATAATTGCAATAATTATTTAACTTGTTAAACAAAATAAAAACTTAACTTATCATTTTTTTTAAAGTTGCCTAAAAAATTTACATTTGTATTTTTTTATAAAAAGTAACACATTTTCAGTTATTCTAATTTAATTTGTAAAATGAACGCCATTTTGAAATGTACGAAGCAAAACATGTCATTTATTGAAAAATTTTATTATAATAAAATATTAAAATAAGTATGGTTACATTTGGTTGAGTATTTTAAAAAATATAACACGTGCAGACAGACGGAGAGTAAACGAAAATAGACAGCCATTAGTTACTTTAGTTTTTGGCAGATTTTGGTCTATGGAACAATATCCCGAAGTTTGTAGCGAAAGTTTTGAAACATCCTGTATCTAGAATATATAGGTAAATATTATTCGCAGGCATAACGTACTATGTCAGGTTTCATAATGATATTCGCAGGCATAATGTACTATGTCAGGTTCCCTAATGATATTCGCAGGCATAATGTACTATGTCAGGCTTCCTAATGATATTCGCAGGAATAATTTACTATGTCAGGCTTCCTAATGATATTCGCAGGTATAATGTACTATGTCAGGTTTCCTAATGATATTCGCAGGTATAATGTACTATGTCAGGTTTCCTAATGGTATTCAATAACTGCAAACATTCCACTTCAGACAATCAACCCTATCAACCACCTCCTAAACGTGTTATGAATGCCATGTTGCCATAACTGTGATTTGTGGTTTTACATATTACAAAACATCCACGAGGTTCCCTGAGGCTAACAATAACCATTCGTCTACATTACTGCGTCCCTAAAGACATATTACTCCTCTATGTTTTGTCAGTTTTTCATGTCACCACCTTGTTAGCTACATAGACCATTCATCTAAATAATTATACCTCTCTCCGTGAAAAACTACAAGCTTCATTATGTCTTATAACTATTGATGTAATGAATAGTTCGTTACACCGAGTACCACCAGTTCAGTATTGCCAACATTAGCTAGACACGTTTATCTTACCCACACGTTTGAAATAGAATTACCTGACCAATTTACACATAATGTTTACCCTACGAAAATTAATTGATTACTGTGATGGTAAGTGGTTTCCATTGTGCAAACGAAGCGCCGACTCATTTATCTAAATTCAAAACAAATAATTATTCACTTATATAAATGACTAATATATATACTGGTGGTTTGTAGAGTGTCTTTCCCTCCATATTCATTTTTAATTGTATATTATAAGAGATTTTTAATCATTATACATGAACAAACAGTACTTTTTGTGACATTCAACGTTTTTTGAGTCATTTCCCGTCTATGGTGTACAGGTCACTGTATTACTCCTAATGAAAACCTGATCATGTAATATATAATTTAGTATTATAATTATCTCCTATTCATTTCAAGTCATTATACGTAGGTTTCTTTGTTAATATTACTTTATTTTATTTTTTCATTTATATTTTTGCTTATTAACCATTTTTCGTAATATTAAAAACTTTGGCTTAACTTGTATCTTTGCTTTTTCAGACTTTCTTTATTCTAGGCCTAGCCTACCTGTCAGGATTTTTCTGCCATCACTTGCTTTCACAATAAATAATTGTATTTTTTTGTCGGTAAATGTTGTAATTAGGATCCATATTCGAAACAGTTAATTTTCTTTAAAAAAGGACTTGCAGTATTTGCTGATTTAAATTTTAGGTAAAACCCATTTTTGGGTATTTTGCTAGTTCAAGACATACTTGTTAAATGTCCTCTTTTTGAGTTTTTTTTTTTAGTTTTAAATATTTTTATTTGATTTAGGCAGCTTTCCTTTTAATTACATATATAGTACCCCTGTACGTGTATTTGAGGGTGGGGGGTCAATACTATAAGGAGGGTAGGTAGGTCAGTACCACCTCCCATTCCTCTTTACGTGTATGGGAGGGTGGGTGAGTCAGTATTCGTGTATGTCCAAGAGTGGGTGGTGGGCCATCAGTAAATGTGTAAGCCTAAGGGTGGTTGGAAGGGCCGTCAGTCATGTATGTCCAAGAGTGGGTGGGAGGGCCGTCAGTAGTCATGTATGTTCTATAGTGGGTGGGAAGGCCGTCAATATTGGTGCATGAAAAACCCGCCCTCCTATACACGTACAATGAAAACGTCCTTTGGAGAGCCAAAGGACGTTTTCATTGTACGTGTATAGGAGGGCGGGTGGGTCATTACCACTTTACTTGTATCGGTGGGCTGTGGGTCATTGCCACTATAGGAGTATGGATGGGTGGAGTGGTCATCACCGCCATACATATATGGGTGGGCCAGTGGGTCAATACCACTGTACGTGTATAGGTGGTCGTATGGTTCAGCACCACCGTACATATCACCAGTGTACATGTATGGGTGGGCAGGAGGTTCATCGCCATGCACACTGTTCATAATTCTTGATATATGGGTGTGTGGAAGGGTCAATACCAGTGACAATGTATGAGTGAGCAGGAGGATGATCACCAATATATGTGTAGAGATTGGTACATCTCTTAATAGTGTAAAGTGGTGATGTTTGGGTGGGAGTCTCATCACCACGTACGTATATGGGTGGGCAGAGGGCCATCACCACTGTACGTGAATAGTGGAGCAGGAGAATCATCATCACTGTAAGTGAATGGTTGAACAGGAGGGTCATAACCATTGTACGAGAATGGGTGGGCAGGAGTCATCTCAACTGTAACTGTATATATGAGCGGGAGGATCATCACCACTGTGTACATACGGGTGGATAAGAGACAAATATATAGGCTTAGAGATTTGGAAATTATATCCACATTGGATCACACTCTTTGCAGGAAAGGCGGACTTCCAGGCAGACTTGTACAGTTATATGTACTCATTGACAAATATCCTTACAATTGTCTTGTATTTGTTTCGTTAAAGGCGAGAACACTCGCACTCCCTGCCAGACATCCAGTACGCCTTCGACGCCACGTCTCTCAAAGACTGGGTACATGCTCCAGAGAACGCCACTGGTAGCAACCAAGAGCCCTTGGTATATTACGACGCCATCAATGACCAACCCATCGTCCTGAGCCCAAGAGCCGTGAATACGTCCTGCTCAACACGGACCATGTCTGGGACCTCCACTCCTGTACCCCGGCTACTTCACAGACGTCCAAGATCTCGAAGTCATCGTAGCTGGTCAGTATCGTATAAAGACAGGTAAAATATGTAGTACACAAATACTATGTCGTGTTACAATAAATTTTACTGGTGAGTATGATACTCTGATATGATGTATTGGTTAGCTGGCTTGATAAATTAGCTCTTACCGTCATCTCTTTGCTCATTAAGATGAATATGGATTTGCTGTTCCTACGAAGTAGTGTGGTAAGAATATCAAGTTTACTATACGTAGTCGATGATTTACCGACGAAAAAGAGCTGTTACTGGGCTTAACCAAAGGCAATACAGACAGGTGGAAGGTACGGTGCCCTATACGTGTTTACTTGCATTGGTGTTTGCATTTATTAAAAAAAATTTATTAATTTATATTTGGGTGGGCGGGTGTGTCAATAGGTGTGGTGATTGGTACGTACGATGGTATTAACCCACCCAACCTTTCATACACGTACGGTAGTATTTTTCTAAATAATTAAGAATATTTAAGTGAATTTATGCAACCCATTTAATATAATTAGGTATATCAATGGAAAAAGTTTGGATAAGTTTGGGTGATTTATTTGAAAATATTTAATGTAGAATAACTCAAAAAGTTTTATACAAGGGTATCAACAGTTATTTTTTTAGAATACTTCAGGAAAAATTTGATAGTATATTACATTTTTATATCGAATATCACACAAATGAATTATTGCAAAATGAACCATACATATACTGAGTTTCTCCAGAAAGAGCTAACAGGTCAACAATGGTTACAATATAATTATATTTAGTGTAATTAATTAAAACATTTCAAATAATTTTTTAGTTGATACATAATTATTTTTGATATTTTAGCTCATTCTGGAGAAATATAGACATACAATAATTGCAATAATTAATTAACTTGTTAAACAAAATAAAAACTTAACTTATCATTTTTTTAAAAGTTGCCTAAAAAATTTACATTTGTATTTTTTTATAAAAATAACACATTTTCAGTTATTCTAATTTAATTTGTAAAATGAACGCCATTTTGAAATGTACGAAGCAAAACATGTCATTTATTGAAAAATTTTATTATAATAAAATATTAAAATAAGTATGGTTACATTTGGTTGAGTATTTTAAAAAATATAACACGTGCAGACAGACGGAGAGTAAACGAAAATAGACAGCCATTAGTTACTTTAGTTTTTGGCAGATTTTGGTCTATGGAACAATATCCCGAAGTTTGTAGCGAAAGTTTTGAAACATCCTGTATCTAGAATATATAGGTAAATATTATTCGCAGGCATAACGTACTATGTCAGGTTTCATAATGATATTCGCAGGCATAATGTACTATGTCAGGTTCCCTAATGATATTCGCAGGCATAATGTACTATGTCAGGCTTCCTAATGATATTCGCAGGAATAATTTACTATGTCAGGCTTCCTAATGATATTCGCAGGTATAATGTACTATGTCAGGTTTCCTAATGATATTCGCAGGTATAATGTACTATGTCAGGTTTCCTAATGGTATTCAATAACTGCAAACATTCCACTTCAGACAATCAACCCTATCAACCACCTCCTAAACGTGTTATGAATGCCGTGTTGCCATAACTGTGATTTGTGGTTTTACATATTACAAAACATCCACGAGGTTCCCTGAGGCTAACAATAACCATTCGTCTACATTACTGCGTCCCTAAAGACATATTACTCCTCTATGTTTTGTCAGTTTTTCATGTCACCACCTTGTTAGCTACATAGACCATTCATCTAAATAATTATACCTCTCTCCGTGAAAAACTACAAGCTTCATTATGTCTTATAACTATTGATGTAATGAATAGTTCGTTACACCGAGTACCACCAGTTCAGTATTGCCAACATTAGCTAGACACGTTTATCTTACCCACACGTTTGAAATAGAATTACCTGACCAATTTACACATAATGTTTACCCTACGAAAATTAATTGATTACTGTGATGGTAAGTGGTTTCCATTGTGCAAACGAAGCGCCGACTCATTTATCTAAATTCAAAACAAATAATTATTCACTTATATAAATGACTAATATATATACTGGTGGTTTGTAGAGTGTCTTTCCCTCCATATTCATTTTTAATTGTATATTATAAGAGATTTTTAATCATTATACATGAACAAACAGTACTTTTTGTGACATTCAACGTTTTTTGAGTCATTTCCCGTCTATGGTGTACAGGTCACTGTATTACTCCTAATGAAAACCTGATCATGTAATATATAATTTAGTATTATAATTATCTCCTATTCATTTCAAGTCATTATACGTAGGTTTCTTTGTTAATATTACTTTATTTTATTTTTTCATTTATATTTTTGCTTATTAACCATTTTTCGTAATATTAAAAACTTTGGCTTAACTTGTATCTTTGCTTTTTCAGACTTTCTTTATTCTAGGCCTAGCCTACCTGTCAGGATTTTTCTGCCATCACTTGCTTTCACAATAAATAATTGTATTTTTTTGTCGGTAAATGTTGTAATTAGGATCCATATTCGAAACAGTTAATTTTCTTTAAAAAAGGACTTGCAGTATTTGCTGATTTCAATTTTAGGTAAAACCCATTTTTGGGTATTTTGCTAGTTCAAGACATACTTGTTAAATGTCCTCTTTTTGAGTTTTTTTTTTTTTAATTTTAAATATTTTTATTTGATTTAGGCAGCTTTCCTTTTAATTACATATATAGTACCCCTGTACGTGTATTTGAGGGTGGGGGGTCAATACTATAAGGATGGTAGGTAGGTCAGTACCACCTCCCATTCCTCTTTACGTGTATGGGAGGGTGGGTGAGTCAGTATTCGTGTATGTCCAAGAGTGGGTGGTGGGCCATCAGTAAATGTGTAAGCCTAAGGGTGGTTGGAAGGGCCGTCAGTCATGTATGTCCAAGAGTGGGTGGGAGGGCCGTCAGTAGTCATGTATGTTCTATAGTGGGTGGGAAGGCCGTCAATATTGGTGCATGAAAAACCCGCCCTCCTATACACGTACAATGAAAACGTCCTTTGGAGAGCCAAAGGACGTTTTCATTGTACGTGTATAGGAGGGCGGGTGGGTCATTACCACTTTACTTGTATCGGTGGGCTGTGGGTCATTGCCACTATAGGAGTATGGATGGGTGGAGTGGTCATCACCGCCATACATATATGGGTGGGCCAGTGGGTCAATACCACTGTACGTGTATAGGTGGTCGTATGGTTCAGCACCACCGTACATATCACCAGTGTACATGTATGGGTGGGCAGGAGGTTCATCGCCATGCACACTGTTCATAATTCTTGATATATGGGTGTGTGGAAGGGTCAATACCAGTGACAATGTATGAGTGAGCAGGAGGATGATCACCAATATATGTGTAGAGATTGGTACATCTCTTAATAGTGTAAAGTGGTGATGTTTGGGTGGGAGTCTCATCACCACGTACGTATATGGGTGGGCAGAGGGCCATCACCACTGTACGTGAATAGTGGAGCAGGAGAATCATCATCACTGTAAGTGAATGGTTGAACAGGAGGGTCATAACCATTGTACGAGAATGGGTGGGCAGGAGTCATCTCAACTGTAACTGTATATATGAGCGGGAGGATCATCACCACTGTGTACATACGGGTGGATAAGAGACAAATATATAGGCTTAGAGATTTGGAAATTATATCCACATTGAATCAAACTCTTTGCAGGAAAGGCGGACTTCCAGGCAGACTTGTACAGTTATATGTACTCATTGACAAATATCCTTACAATTGTCTTGTATTTGTTTCGTTAAAGGCGAGAACACTCGCACTCCCTGCCAGACATCCAGTACGCCTTCGACGCCACGTCTCTCAAAGACTGGGTACATGCTCCAGAGAACGCCACTGGTAGCAACCAAGAGCCCTTGGTATATTACGACGCCATCAATGACCAACCCATCGTCCTGAGCCCAAGAGCCGTGAATACGTCCTGCTCAACACGGACCATGTCTGGGACCTCCACTCCTGTACCCCGGCTACTTCACAGACGTCCAAGATCTCGAAGTCATCGTAGCTGGTCAGTATCGTATAAAGACAGGTAAAATATGTAGTACACAAATACTATGTCGTGTTACAATAAATTTTACTGGTGAGTATGATACTCTGATATGATGTATTGGTTAGCTGGCTTGATAAATTAGCTCTTACCGTCATCTCTTTGCTCATTAAGATGAATATGGATTTGCTGTTCCTACGAAGTAGTGTGGTAAGAATATCAAGTTTACTATACGTAGTCGATGATTTACCGACGAAAAAGAGCTGTTACTGGGCTTAACCAAAGGCAATACAGACAGGTGGAAGGTACGGTGCCCTATACGTGTTTACTTGCATTGGTGTTTGCATTTATTAAAAAAAATTTATTAATTTATATTTGGGTGGGCGGGTGTGTCAATAGGTGTGGTGATTGGTACGTACGATGGTATTAACCCACCCAACCTTTCATACACGTACGGTAGTATTTTTCTAAATAATTAAGAATATTTAAGTGAATTTATGCAACCCCTTTAATATAATTAGGTTTATCAATGGAAAAAGTTTGGATAAGTTTGGGTGATTTATTTGAAAATATTTAATGTAGAATAACTCAAAAAGTTTTATACAAGGGTATCAACAGTTATTTTTTTAGAATACTTCAGGAAAAATTTGATAGTATATTACATTTTTATATCGAATATCACACAAATGAATTATTGCAAAATGAACCATACATATACTGAGTTTCTCTAGAAAGAGCTAACAGGTCAACAATGGTTACAATATAATTATATTTAGTGTAATTAATTAAAACATTTCAAATAATTTTTTAGTTGATACATAATTATTTTTGATATTTTAGCTCATTCTGGAGAAATATAGACATACAATAATTGCAATAATTAATTAACTTGTTAAACAAAATAAAAACTTAACTTATCATTTTTTTAAAAGTTGCCTAAAAAATTTACATTTGTATTTTTTTATAAAAATAACACATTTTCAGTTATTCTAATTTAATTTGTAAAATGAACGCCATTTTGAAATGTACGAAGCAAAACATGTCATTTATTGAAAAATTTTATTATAATAAAATATTAAAATAAGTATGGTTACATTTGGTTGAGTATTTTAAAAAATATAACACGTGCAGACAGACGGAGAGTAAACGAAAATAGACAGCCATTAGTTACTTTAGTTTTTGGCAGATTTTGGTCTATGGAACAATATCCCGAAGTTTGTAGCGAAAGTTTTGAAACATCCTGTATCTAGAATATATAGGTAAATATTATTCGCAGGCATAACGTACTATGTCAGGTTTCATAATGATATTCGCAGGCATAATGTACTATGTCAGGTTCCCTAATGATATTCGCAGGCATAATGTACTATGTCAGGCTTCCTAATGATATTCGCAGGAATAATTTACTATGTCAGGCTTCCTAATGATATTCGCAGGTATAATGTACTATGTCAGGTTTCCTAATGATATTCGCAGGTATAATGTACTATGTCAGGTTTCCTAATGGTATTCAATAACTGCAAACATTCCACTTCAGACAATCAACCCTATCAACCACCTCCTAAACGTGTTATGAATGCCATGTTGCCATAACTGTGATTTGTGGTTTTACATATTACAAAACATCCACGAGGTTCCCTGAGGCTAACAATAACCATTCGTCTACATTACTGCGTCCCTAAAGACATATTACTCCACTATGTTTTGTCAGTTTTTCATGTCACCACCTTGTTAGCTACATAGACCATTCATCTAAATAATTATACCTCTCTCCGTGACAAACTACAAGCTTCATTATGTCGTATAACTATTGATGTAATGAATAGTTCCTTACACCGAGTACCACCAGTTCAGTATTGCCAACATTAGCTAGACACGTTTATCTTACCCACACGTTTGAAATAGAATTACCTGACCAATTTACACATAATGTTTACCCTACGAAAATTAATTGATTACTGTGATGGTAAGTGGTTTCCATTGTGCAAACGAAGCGCCGACTCATTTATCTAAATTCAAAACAAATAATTATTCACTTATATAAATGACTAAAATATATACTGGTGGTTTGTAGAGTGTCTTTCCCTCCATATTCATTTTTAATTGTATATTATAAGAGATTTTTAATCATTATACATGAACAAACAGTACTTTTTGTGACATTCAACGTTTTTTGAGTCATTTCCCGTCTATGGTGTACAGGTCACTGTATTACTCCTAATGAAAACCTGATCATGTAATATATAATTTAGTATTATAATTATCTCCTATTCATTTCAAGTCATTATACGTAGGTTTCTTTGTTAATATTACTTTATTTTATTTTTTCATTTATATTTTTGCTTATTAACCATTTTTCGTAATATTAAAAACTTTGGCTTAACTTGTATCTTTGCTTTTTCAGACTTTCTTTATTCTAGGCCTAGCCTACCTGTCAGGATTTTTCTGCCATCACTTGCTTTCACAATAAATAATTGTATTTTTTTGTCGGTAAATGTTGTAATTAGGATCCATATTCGAAACAGTTAATTTTCTTTAAAAAAGGACTTGCAGTATTTGCTGATTTCAATTTTAGGTAAAACCCATTTTTGGGTATTTTGCTAGTTCAAGACATACTTGTTAAATGTCCTCTTTTTGAGTTTTTTTTTTTTTAATTTTAAATATTTTTATTTGATTTAGGCAGCTTTCCTTTTAATTACATATATAGTACCCCTGTACGTGTATTTGAGGGTGGGGGGTCAATACTATAAGGAGGGTAGGTAGGTCAGTACCACCTCCCATTCCTCTTTACGTGTATGGGAGGGTGGGTGAGTCAGTATTCGTGTATGTCCAAGAGTGGGTGGTGGGCCATCAGTAAATGTGTAAGCCTAAGGGTGGTTGGAAGGGCCGTCAGTCATGTATGTCCAAGAGTGGGTGGGAGGGCCGTCAGTAGTCATGTATGTTCTATAGTGGGTGGGAAGGCCGTCAATATTGGTGCATGAAAAACCCGCCCTCCTATACACGTACAATGAAAACGTCCTTTGGAGAGCCAAAGGACGTTTTCATTGTACGTGTATAGGAGGGCGGGTGGGTCATTACCACTTTACTTGTATCGGTGGGCTGTGGGTCATTGCCACTATAGGAGTATGGATGGGTGGAGTGGTCATCACCGCCATACATATATGGGTGGGCCAGTGGGTCAATACCACTGTACGTGTATAGGTGGTCGTATGGTTCAGCACCACCGTACATATCACCAGTGTACATGTATGGGTGGGCAGGAGGTTCATCGCCATGCACACTGTTCATAATTCTTGATATATGGGTGTGTGGAAGGGTCAATACCAGTGACAATGTATGAGTGAGCAGGAGGATGATCACCAATATATGTGTAGAGATTGGTACATCTCTTAATAGTGTAAAGTGGTGATGTTTGGGTGGGAGTCTCATCACCACGTACGTATATGGGTGGGCAGAGGGCCATCACCACTGTACGTGAATAGTGGAGCAGGAGAATCATCATCACTGTAAGTGAATGGTTGAACAGGAGGGTCATAACCATTGTACGAGAATGGGTGGGCAGGAGTCATCTCAACTGTAACTGTATATATGAGCGGGAGGATCATCACCACTGTGTACATACGGGTGGATAAGAGACAAATATATAGGCTTAGAGATTTGGAAATTATATCCACATTGGATCACACTCTTTGCAGGAAAGGCGGACTTCCAGGCAGACTTGTACAGTTATATGTACTCATTGACAAATATCCTTACAATTGTCTTGTATTTGTTTCGTTAAAGGCGAGAACACTCGCACTCCCTGCCAGACATCCAGTACGCCTTCGACGCCACGTCTCTCAAAGACTGGGTACATGCTCCAGAGAACGCCACTGGTAGCAACCAAGAGCCCTTGGTATATTACGACGCCATCAATGACCAACCCATCGTCCTGAGCCCAAGAGCCGTGAATACGTCCTGCTCAACACGGACCATGTCTGGGACCTCCACTCCTGTACCCCGGCTACTTCACAGACGTCCAAGATCTCGAAGTCATCGTAGCTGGTCAGTATCGTATAAAGACAGGTAAAATATGTAGTACACAAATACTATGTCGTGTTACAATAAATTTTACTGGTGAGTATGATACTCTGATATGATGTATTGGTTAGCTGGCTTGATAAATTAGCTCTTACCGTCATCTCTTTGCTCATTAAGATGAATATGGATTTGCTGTTCCTACGAAGTAGTGTGGTAAGAATATCAAGTTTACTATACGTAGTCGATGATTTACCGACGAAAAAGAGCTGTTACTGGGCTTAACCAAAGGCAATACAGACAGGTGGAAGGTACGGTGCCCTATACGTGTTTACTTGCATTGGTGTTTGCATTTATTAAAAAAAATTTATTAATTTATATTTGGGTGGGCGGGTGTGTCAATAGGTGTGGTGATTGGTACGTACGATGGTATTAACCCACCCAACCTTTCATACACGTACGGTAGTATTGACCCACCCGCCCTCCCATATACGTACGGTGGTATTGACTCACCCACCCTCCCATACACGTACGATGGTATTGACTCACCAGCCCTCCCATACACGTACGGTGATATTGACCAACCCGCCCTCCCATACACGTACGGTGGTATTGCCCCACCGCCCTTCCATACACGTACGGTGATAAAAGCTGGCCTGTAACCCACCCGCCCACCCATACAGGTACAGTGATATTGACCATAACACCCGCCCATACACGTACAGTGATTGACCCACCCACCCGCCCATACACGTACAGTGATATTGACCCACCCGCCCACCCATACACGTATAGTGATATTGACCTACCCACCCACCCATACAGGTACAGTGATATTGACCCAGCTGCCCGCCCATACACGTACAGTGATTGACCCACCCGCCCGCCCATACACGTACAATGATATTATGTATTATGATATTATGTGGTTTAGTGACCACTAGAGCAAAGTGTCGTCTTGAGCAACGAATCGCCCTTGGTGTAGTAATGATCCTATATGTTCAAGGAATATAAAAAGAAATAAACAAATTATTTATTTCATTATGAAAAGTAAACCTAGTTTTTCAAAATATAAAGCTTATGATTGGTATATAATTGTAAAGGGCGTCATTTTCCCTAATGCAACTGATGATCCTAAAGCAACTGAGACATATATGTAACTAAACCTAGTTTTCAAAATATAATGCTTATGATTGGTATATAATTGTAAAGGGGATGATCCTAATGCAACTGAGAGCTTTATGTAACTAAACCTAGTTACTATTTTCATCCTATAGATTGTTTATTTTTGTACTGTTCTAAATTTTTTTTTTTATTTTATGTTTTCTCTCCTGTGCAGGGCTGAATTGATTTTGTGGGATCTTTTCAGCTTTTGGATACAGGGTCCAGGAGGGAAGATGGATCGTCACCTGCATTGCCTTCCTCATTTATGTCACCTGGGACCCAGCTGCGAACCTACGGGCTGGACTGACCTTTTGGACTTCCTTTCGGCCTTGAGGAAGCTGTCACTTTCTTCCCTCCTTCTTCACTGCCCTTGTTCACCGTTTCCCTAGGCAGAAGGCTTCAGCATGCAGGTGAACACGTTTCATTACTTTTCTTCGCCCTTCCGGGCACTCTTTGTGATTTTTTGGTTAAAAAAGGAAAAATAAAAGAAAAAAGAAGAATAATAATACAAATTGTGTAGTGCTTCCGTGAATTTATTTTGGAATTTGTATGATTGTGTGGGTCTGTTGTTTTGCGGGGATATTTGTCTAAGGTTGGGTTTTCTGGAAATTATAGGATAGAATAGTTACATTTTATTTCCTTATTTCTTATTTTAACTTTTTGTTTGCTGGGAGAGTTTTTTTTTGTTAATTAGTTCTTGAGGGCTTGTTATTAAGTGGTTTTCCCATTAGAAGCTGTTGAGTTAGGCCCACTGGATTCATTATATTTATTAATTTAAATGTTTGATTTAATTCTTTTAACTGTTCCAAATTGGCCTGACATCGAAATTTACTTTTGCGTTCCCGAGGCCCCGTAATTAAATCTGCCATTTGATAGATTGTTATGTTATTAACTTTAACTAATTTGTTATATTTTATTTATTTTGTAGTTCATCTTTGTGTTATTTATATTTTTAGTATTTGTTAACAAATCAGTTTTCAGGTATGTGTTGTTAATATTAGTAGACTATGTAGGTGGGTATTTTTTTGTAGTATTTTGTACTGATTTATTTATTTTGTTAGTTCTATTTAATCTTGCTTGTTATTCTTCAAACATTTTATTATTGTTAAATTTTAAACATTCTATATTTTTTTTGGCTAGGTCTAAAAATAATTAATTTTAACCCTAAAACGGACAAAAAGCTATTTTATTCAAATTTAATTAATTGTTTTGTTATAGCTTATCCGTAGATTTTTGTTAACATTTAAATTTTCTTTTTTTTTTAAATAACTGAAATTTAGACGTAACTCATGTTTTTTGTTCTGTGTAATCCTGAGTCCGGTGCCTTCGCACCCATCCTCGATGGGCCCTATTTTTGATTTTACGAAGGTGAGTTGCAAAATGCAACTTCTAGTTGAATTTATTTATTTTTTGAAATTTGAAATCTTTTTCAATGAGACAACACAACAAACCTGTAATGATGTGAAGTACTGAGTGGAGGTATCTTTTCATGATATTGTAGTAGACATAATAAGTAACTTATAATACATTTTGAACAAATAAATTTCTTTCAAGAAGTATATCGAGGCATGTTTTAAATACGTAATCTAGGTACTTTTTGCTATATGTTAATTTAACGATAGTGTAAAAAAGTTATTAATAAATTAAACATTTCACACTAACTGTGCTATCACATCAAGGTTTTAATAAATATTAGCTTAGTAAGCAACAAATATTTCATAATATCACAATAAGATATATAAATTTTAATAAATTTGACATAACATTTTAAGTTATGATATATTCATTGCATCGTTTAACATTAAATGGTATTTATATCCAAAACTTTTGATAAAATGACAAGTTACCTTATAAATTGCCTGAAAATGATAACTGATCTAGCTAAGAACAATTCAGATTTGAAAAAGAGAATTAAACACCTGGAGGAAAGGCTAGATGCCAGTGAGCAATATTCTAGGGTGAATATGGTTGAAATATATAGAATACCTGAGAAACCAAATGAAAATGTCTTGGAAACAATCAAGAATCTTGGGTCTGGCCTTGACATGAGCATTACTGATGGACGCTTGTCATTGCTTGGCGAAAACGCAAGACGGAGAGCGACCACCAGGAATAATAGTAAAATTCGTACGTAGATCTGATAAGGAGACGCTATTAAAGAAGAAGAAGAGAGGAAGGATTTGAAGACCAATTTTTTTTCCTATAGTGTGAAAAATGTCTACATAAATACAAGCTTAAGTCCCGAAAGGAGGCGTTTACTTGCAGCGACTAAACTGAAGAAAAGTGAAAACCGTTAGGCGTATGTTTGGACTTCTGATGACGGAAAAATCCTTGTACGGAAAGAAGAAAGAGGGCCGTAACGTGGATCAAATGCCTGGATGCTTGGACAAATTATTGTGAGTTAGGACTAAAATGTTAACCTCGCATGGTCATTTTAAGTAATGATACTTTATTTTATAGTTTGTTAAGAAAAGTAAATGGCCCTAGTATTACAGTATTAAATTACAATATACGTAGTATGAGGGAAAATCTTGCTAAAAGTACGCTTGACAGAAATATGGATTTTTGAAAATCAAGTAAATAATTATAAAATACCTGGTTATAAAAATTTATATCATTGTAATCAGTTTTATCGTTCAGGAGTTGTGATATTATATATATTATATATTCTCCCTTGCAGCAAAACGTCTGTTAGTACAGATACAGCTGACATGGTTCAAGTTGATATTAAGTTCGAACAATATTCTTTGACAATACTTGCAGTTTATAGGTTATACAGATTTGCTGGTAAAGATTTTTTAAATTAACTACAAAATGTTTTGCAAAAATTAAAGCTAGAAACTTTTAATGTTAGGAGACTTAAGTATCTGTATTGTGGAAAATACCTCATCAAATTTTGATTATTTAGCCACATTAGCGAGCTTTGGATTAGAAAGTTTGATGAATTCACCAAGTAGAATAGCACAAGAAAGTAAATCCTGTATAGATAATGTATTTTATAGGAGTAGAGATAGCTTGGCTTGTATTACAGATAAATTAGATTTTGGTATAACACATCATTTAGCTGTATTTTGCTCAATTTCTCTACCAAGTATTCATAAGGAAAAACCTAGCAGTAAAGTTGTTAAGAGGATTGATTATAAAATGTTATTTGATATACTTTTGGACTATGACTATTCTTCTCTGTATAAAAATGTTGATGTAAACATTGCTTATAATGAATTTTGTCATATTGTAAATATAGCTATATTACAATCATTCTCTGTTAATACGTTATTGAATAGGTATAAGAAGTTAAAACCATGGATAACCAAATATCTTATAAAGCGTATTGAAACAAGAAAACAGTTGTACAAAAAAACTCTTAAATATCCTGATAATCAAAATTCTAAAAGTCATTACAATAGATTTCATGCTAAACTCATGGCTGATTTCAAATTGCAAAAGGAAAATTACTATAATAACTTGTTTGAAATGAATAAAAATAATTCAGCAGCCCAATGGAAAATTGTAAATGACTTAAATGGCCAAAAGAAGGATAAATATGTTGAAATTAAATTATATAGCAATGAAGGTTGTACGGCAATCGAATCTCAACCTCAGAAAGTTTCTGATATATTAAATGAATATTACGTTAGTGTAGTTGATAAGTTAATAGTTAATAGAAATGTACCTAAGCCATTAGATTATAAACAATGGTTTCCATCTACAAACCGGCTTGAATCTGTTTCTAACTGATAAAGAGGAGATAGAATCTATTATATCATCTCTAAAAAATAAAAAATCACCTGGAATTGATGGATGGTCGTTGAAATGGAAAAATACATATCTACTGTTATTAGTCCTGTCTTAGTTTACATCGTAAATTTAAGTATTCAATCTGGTCTTTTTCCTGATAAATTTAAGATTGCACTAGTAGTGCAAATTTTTAAGAAAGAAGATCCTAAATTACCTGGTAACTATAGACCCATTTCACTCTTATCAATCATGGCCAAAATCTTTGAGAAAATAGTAAAAAAGCGATTAATCTCCTTCTATACTAAGGTTTCTTTTTTTAGTAAAAATCAATTCGGATTTATGGAAGGTAAAAGTATTGAATATGCTTTACTGAAAGTCACTTTACAGTTGCAAAATGGATTAAATGAGAACAAAAATGTGTTGGGTGTGTTCATTGATATAACTAAGGCGTTAAATTGTGTGAATCACAAGATATTGCTAAAAAATATGGTTGTTGGACATTCGCGGTGTTCCATTTAAATGGTTTAAAAGTTATCTTACCGAAAGGAAACAATGTGTTCGAATTGGAGATAGTTTAAGCGACCCTTTAGCAATAAAATACGGAGTCCTCAAGGATCGGTCCTGGGGCTAATTCTTTTTTTAGTTTATATCAATAACCTTTGTAATGGTAATTTATTTTGTAATTAAACAGCTTTTGCTGATGACACAGACTTGACGTATTGTGTGAATCAGAATCAACTACATAATATTTACTATCAAGCACAAATGGACTTCAATTATTTGAAATACTGGTTTGATTATTATTGCATGTCATTGAGCAATAAAACTAGATATTTATCATTTAGTTACAGAGGATTTAATGAAAATATAGATAACATATATTGTAAACGTAATGTATGTGTTGAGAGAGAAACTACAAGTGCTTTTAATGATTGTATAATAATTGAGAGGAGTGATAAAATAAAATATTTGGGAATAATAGTTGATGAGAATATAAACTGGAAAATGCACATAAATAAACTGAAAAAAGACTTCTTGTATTTGGTAAGAAAATTTTATTTTTTGCGCCAGTTATGTCCTGTCCTGTCAGTCTTAAAAACCATTTATTATGCGCTAGTAAATTTTAAATTACAGTATGGATTGGTATGCTGGGGAGGGGCTTTATATTCCACTTTTAAACCGTTATTAACTGCCCAGAAAATGTTGATAAGAATAATGTTATTTAAAAGTAGTCGAGAAGAATATTTTCCTTTGTTTACACAACTACAGATTATGTCCCTAAGACTCTATGTCTATATAGTAATGTAAATTTATTTGTTGAGAAGTGGATATGTGGTTTGAAACATCAATGAATATGGTATTCGGTTAAGAAATTACGAAATAGCAGCAGTGTCACAACCTCATTTTGAAGCACACAAGAAATCATTTGATTACTTAGCTCCAAAATTGTGGGACAAAATCAAATCCAATGGAAAAATAATGAAATCTTTAAGTACTTTTAAAAAGTATATAAAACATTTTGTTTTCACAATAAACGATATTGAAAATTGGTTATACTTAATAGGTTAAAAGGCACAATTTGAAATTGTTAATTTAAATAACTCCTTATAAGTAAATAATTGTATTACGTAATGATGTAATATATGAACCACGGGCTGAACTCCATATTTTCTTGTTTTGGTAACACCACAACAGCTATAGCTACAGGGGTACCTGGTATTTCTATTTTTCACAATGTGTACTTTGTATTGTTAGCTTATGGACATTGATATTTCATAATAATAATTAGTTGTTATTAATTGAAATTTGTATATTGGAATATTTAAAGAACTGTATGTTAACAAATTGTAAATATTCAAAACTTGTATATTGCTATGTTGTATATTGTGTTACATAAATAAACATTATTCCAAATAGCACAACCTTTTAGTATTTATTAAACGAGTTGTTGTACTAAAAAAGGACAATTATTAAATTATATGTCTCATGAAAAGCTTATTAATATAAATTTTGAAGTTATCTTTCATGTATACCAATCGTACAATGACCAATAAAAATGTTCAATGTCTCAAATAATTATGTTTGTACTTTCATATGATTGGTGGGTTTAAACAACTCTTTTAATATTTAAGGAAGAAAAAATATGTGGGCACACCTAAAATGCACACTGTATTGCTAGTGGTTGATTGTCAGCTATTTGGTATAATGTAAGTGGTAATAAAAGTGAAATATATGTTTTTATGTTAACATTGTTGTAAGTAGTAACTAAACTATTATATACTCAGTAACTGTAGTGGTATCATTTTTGAAGTGATTAGAAAAATTCTTGCAATACAGATAATTAATTGTACTAAATTAATTAAAAGCGATTGACAATTTCATTATTAATTGTTTACTTGCAAATAAAGTGGATTTTTACAATTACTAACTTTATATATATGTGTATATATATATATGTATATATATATATATATATATATATATATATATATATATGTGTATATATATCGCTTGGTATTGCCTTGCTTTACTTGACATGCTTTTATGCTTCGTTCTTCAACTAATTTGATTTAAAATACAGTACAGCTTATTTAGTAATTGTTAAATATCAACTTTATCATGAAACAATACAATTATATAGCTTTAATATAATTATAACAAAGTACATTCTATACGTTTTGCTGATTACAATAAATACTGCTATTAGTATATCATTCATTAAAATAAAAAAAAGCGTATTAAATATTTTTAATAAGCACATTATACAGGGTTTAACTAAACATGTGTTCTGGAAATACATTTTTTGATTATACTCTCTATTACAAATTCAAAATGAAGGATACAATTTTGTTGAATCCCGCTACGTTTATGTAATCTATTTGGTCTAGCAAGGTGGTAAGATGGCTTATTGTTGTACTAAGTAGGTGAGAGTTGTACAATACACGCGCAATGGTATAACCCAACCATAAACTTGCAATGATGACCCACCCATATACGTGTAGTGGTGACCCGCGCGCTCATACACCTGCAGTGGTGACCCGCCCGCCCATAGACGTGCAGTGGATAACCCAACCATAGACGTACAGTGATGACCCACCCCTCCCATACACTTGCAGTGGTGACCCACGCAACCATACACATACCGTGGTAATCCGCCCATCCATACACGTGCATTGGTATTAATGTCTGTTTGTATACTTAAAAATAATAATAATAAGAAAAAGAAGAAGGAGAACTTTAATCCGCCCACCCATACACGTGCATTGGTATTAATGTCTGTTTGTATACTTAAAAATAATAATAATTAGAAAAAGAAGAAGGAGAACTCTAAAATGGTTTGACCGAATGGTTGACATTTTTCACATTTCTAAAAACTAACATCAAAGTTTTTTTTAAAGTTTTCTTCAGCCATTTCAAAATAGTGGTCAATAATAATGCTTCAATCAAAATATTTTGTTAACTGTAAAGCCAATTTCTAGCCAACTGTAAAACATTTTTAGCCAATTTTATTACAAATATACTTAATTTAATTATAGTTTTAAGGCTTTAGTAGTTTTGGTACAACATTTATTTTACTGTCCAGATGCTTTAAATAAATGCATTAAAATACACGTTCTACACAAACGCTTAAGCCTACCATACAAAATATGGTACCAATAGATTTGTAATGAAGTTAGCTAAAAATTACTGATTTTTTGTAAAATTTATTAACAGTTTACTTAATATTTTTATTAACAAATCTTAAAAAATCACTATTTTTTAAAAATTAATAATACTGAATACATTACTAAATGGTGTAGACTTGAGTCTGAATGACTTCAATCAATTAGATATTATGGTGTTAGAAGACTATATCGAGTGGTTTATTTACAATATTGGGCTATAATTAACAGTTTTTAAAAATTGTTTCGAATGTCTATAAATAAAAAAGTTTAATTGAGTTCATAGAACATACATTATTTTTCTTTAAAGTGCGGCATAACATTTACAGTTTTTACAACCAGAAATATATTTAAAATAGTAATATTTTCCTCTGATTTCCTCAACCATAATTTAAAATATTTTGTCTATTTTGTTTTGGGTGTGGTTTTATATAATTGATAATTAAAATAAATTAATTATGCTAGACACAATCGTAGAAACTTGCGGGTTTTAAAGTGTTACGTTATGTTTACTCTTATATTACTTAGAAATGCTATATAGGTCACTGATATTATATGTTTATATTTGTGATAAGCTATAAGTTATCAACCATGAGAAATAATGGTAAAAGGTTCACAAGCCTTATTATGAAAAATCATCTACTATCCTAAGCTGATGGAAGTGTTCGTTAATAAGTTTTCATGGTTTTTAAACAAATATTTTGCATTTTAAAATAGTATATTTCCTTAAATGTTATATTTATAATCATTATTGGTTCTATAATTAGTTTTAAGCTTGTTGGCATAATTACAATATGATCTTAAATTGATTTGACAAAATCAGACCATATCATAGAAATAAGAAAAACATATTTAATATGAGATGTAACTAATAAACTTTTCATGTTTTGTTTAAAACAGAAAAACTATATTTCAGCCCTCCAAAGCGATAATGTATTCAAGCAAACCTTATAAAATACACTTTTATAATTTGATGTAAAGTTATTTACGACTAAATAAAAACAGTCCCTGAGTCCATTAAACCGGAAACTGGATTCTACTTTATGATCGGAAGGTTCCTTTACAGAAGATAAAATCTGGTTGTCATCCCTCTTGAACGAATTTTAATGAATTCACTATTTTATGTTTCCACGAACAAACAGTTTATGTATAAAATAATTGTATTTTTCCATAGTTTATTGTGTTTTCTTTCAACGCCAGTGACATTGTCTAGGTACAATCTTTGATATCGTTATAAGAAAACAGTCTAGATTCAGGTAATAAATTACGTTGAACTACTTGGGAACATGTTATTCCAAAGGTTTTATTTCCACGCAAATCGATGTCTCGTCCAATATAACATTTGGAGTCACCAGTCATTCAATGTTCAGGGGTCCTGTAATTGATCTCTAGTGAAGTCCAATGTGAATTCAACGCAGTTTAAACAGGCAGTAGTGGTAGACCTCACTGACTATTAAAATTACTGGCACACATAAGCCTACTATTGTAAGTATGAGGAGTTTAGGATAGAGAAATAGAATAGTTGTATTTAAAGCATTATTAGTTTCATAATTGTAATATATATAAGAAGAGGTCTAATATTGTAAAAATATATAATAGATATAGGTGTAGGCAGTATTAGGAAATAGAAGGTAGAAAGTAGATTAGTAGGCAGTTAACAGTGGCTTGGAAGTTGTTTCGTAAACTTGGAGGTAAGGTTTAAATAAGGAAGCCTGGGGCTGGCTGGGGGAGTCTCGTGGAAGTCGAAGTTGGAGTGTGGGTATTGCTGATGGAAGGTCTTCAAAACTGGGTGTTCTTCAATTAGTAAACTAACGGACTAATGCCACTTATAATACACCTATTCTATTTCACTATCCTAAACTTCTCATATAAATAATATGTAACTAAGAGTTATACTAATCAAATCCTGTAAAATAAACTCACAATGGGGTTGAAAAGTTATAACTAGTTTAAAAAATAGTCTTTGCGCTTCGAGTTAGTTAAATCTGCTAACTATCCGAATATCAAATGTTCATAAGATTCGGAAGTTAGTGTACCTTTATAACCCTAACTTAAATCACAGGCCAGTCTGTTAGTAAAATATCTATATCACACTTTGTAGTTCATTTACTATTTTTAGTTACGAGTAAGAGCATCCACCGTTGTACAGGAGGTATTAGAGTGTAGTATTAACACTTCCTTTAACCCTTACAAAATAGTATTCACAGCATAGGTTCTTTGCATACAAGAGTGATATTCACTAAGGCAATGGTATGTATTAAATCATGGTAAGATACACTTAATTTATTTTTCTTGAAAGACTACTTTAAATTTTGAGCCCTTATTAGCACATTATGTTGACCGGCAAAATTCCAAATTAATTATCAATACTGATAAAGTTATGGTTTTAGGTTTACTTGTAGATTATAATTTGAACTGGAAAGGACATAGAAGTGGGCTTATTCCAAAACTACTTATTCGCAATTAAGTCATACTGTCAATCTTAAAACTCTACTACTAGTGTATTGTTCTTATTTTCAATCATTCCTCTCATATGGCATAATCTTATGGGACAGTTCAGTTGAAAGCTATAAGATATTTTAATTGTAAAAAAGAGCACTGATTATGAATTATTGTACTCAGGAAACATCTTGCAGACCTCTTTTTCAAAATATAAAATTGTCCCCCTGTTTTTCACTATATCTGTTTTACTATTTTATAAGTTATTTCGTGTTTTCATTAAAAAATCAAAATAATTATCCCAAAAACAATTAAATACATAATTACAATACAAGACATGGTGATTTATATCGCACTCGCAAACACCGTCTAGCACTCACTGAAAGAGGAGTATCCTATTCTGCAATAAAGTATTTCAATATGCTACCAGCCGAGCCAAGAGAGGAATGTTCGTACTTAAGTTTTAGCAATAAGTTAAAATATTTTATTTTATCTAGAGTAATTTATAATTACTGTGACTTTATGAATCTCTGCCTAGGTTCGCCATGACCGAATACTAGGCTAGTATTGTCTTTTCCATTTTTAATCTTTTGTCTCATATTAATATAGAAAAATCTAAATTTATTTTTAGTTTTATAGTTAAGCTGAGTAATATTAAGTAATTTAATTATATATTTATAACTTATTTGACAAAGCCTATTTGAATTCTTTCTATCTGACAATGGTGAATGAAGATATTTATTTGTTTTATTTAAAAAGATGTATGTGGTGGAGTCAATTAATACATATCCGCGGTTTCGAGTGATATGTGTTATTAACACCTACTTCTTTTCATTACAAAGCTGTAAAGTAATTTTGCCAAGTCTAGACAAATTGAGGTTAACGACAGTAGGTTCCACGCGTTGTTTACCATGTTCTCACAGCCCGCTATCTAGTCAAGTAATATAGCCTTCTAGCAGTCGCTTGGATACTGTGATGGCGGCCGTGTGCATATATCAACGAGTGGTGAGAAGAGTGTTTAAGAATGTGCGGGGTTTACATCTCAGTCCTTCGTTTAAGAAAGTAGTGATGATTAATTTAACCGATATTGGTGACGGAATTCATAAAGTAAAACTTAGAGAATGGTTTGTTAGTAAAAATGACACAGTGACGCAGTTAGACGGACTATGCAAGGTAGAGAGTGACGTGGCGACGGTAACTATCTCTAGTGGATACAGTGGTCGAGTGATTAAGTTGCACTACCAAGTGGGTGACACAGTGCCGGTGGGGCGAGCACTGCTAGACATCGATGTACCAGACGACACAGCTGCAGTTGACACACTGGGTGACACAGTGCCGGTGGGGCGAGCACTGATAGACATCGATGTACCAGACGACACAGCTTCAGTAGACACACTGGGAGACATGTTTAGCTCAGGCCAACCATCAGTTATGAAGGTCAGTAAAAAGCAATGCGATGTTACAGCAAAAGAAGATGAAAGTTTGCCTTTAAATGATGAAACTACTCAAATCAAACAAGTAGATCAAGATGTAGATAAATATACAAAGGAAAGTCTATCTCCAAGTCAAAAGTCAATGTCAAAAAGAATGGTTCAGAATTTAAAGATACCAATCCTCGTTTTCAGTGATGAAATTGATGTTACTAACTTAGTCAAGTTTATTTCAGAAATTAAGTTGGCTGGTGATGGAAAGTACACTAGTGTAGGTTATGTCCCAATTTTTATAAAGGCTATATCTAAAGGCCTATTAAAATACCCAATTTTGAACTCTTCTTATGATGAAAATTATGGTGGACAGGTAATTTATAAGCACTATCACAATATTGGCATCGCATTCGACTCTCCCATGGGCTTGTTAGTTCCAAACATTAAAAACGTTCAGAATCTCTCAGTTCTCGAAATCACACAGGAGCTGAAGAGGCTGAGAGACCGTTCACTTGAAATGAAGTTATCGACCTCGGATTTGACCGGAGGTACTTTTACAGTCTCCAACATCGGTAGTATTTCTGGTACCTACACCACACCTACCATCCTTCCTCCAGAGGTTTGCATTGCAGCCTTTGGGAAGATTCAGAGACTGCCAAGGTTCGACTGTGATGGACACATTGTTGCAGCCCATGTAATGACTGTTAGTTGGACAGCTGACCACCGCCTTATTGATGGAGCCACAGTAGCCAGATGCTCTCAGGTGTTCAGGTACTACGTGGAGAACCCTCAGGCTTTACTTTCAGAGACTGATGAGGTTCGACTGTGATGGACACACGTACTGACTGTTAGTTGGACAGCTGACCACTGCCTGATTGATGCAGCCACGGTATCCAGGTGCTCTCAAGTGTTCAGGTACTCCGTGGAGAACCCTCAGACTTTACTTCCAGTTTTCTGACGACACTATAAATGTCATATTATTTGTTTAGTGTTATGTTAATTGAAAGTTTAGTGTTGGGTTAAGGTATGTCAACGTAATAAATGTAAGTTTATGTCACATAAATTCTATATGAATTTACTTTAGATCTTGCATTCTACGAATATTAATAAATCGAACGAACAATATGTGTTATATCCACGTTGAATTAAAAAAAAAAATAACTTTACAAAACAGTTATTGAAAATGTGTATTGATATACAATTGTATGGCTACTTTAAGTTATACTAAATTAAATGAATTTGGTAAAAGAAAACAATGTTAATAAAAAATAACTGTTTATATTTTATGATACAACTTCTATTTCTCCACAACCTTAATTATTTAATGAGTAAAACTTAGTCCAATTCATTTCAATCAACTTTGTGTACAATATTAAGTTTTAACTATGATGCAGAATGCTGTTTGTGTGAGATACGATGATTAATATACGACATTTATTAAAATTTGCAAAATTAAAAAGTAGGATTGTACTGCATCATCTTTGTTTAACACTAAATAATTGAGTGATACTCATCAGATAAGTAGGAAATAGCTTTTAAACAAGTTATTTAAAATCCTATTGATTTTAAAAATACATTTATAACTTATAAATGTTAACTTAATAAATCAAATAAAGGATGCTGTAAACAACATTACAGCACTTTATTTATATCGCTTTATTACCTTATGCAAATGTTATAAAAGCTGCATCAGTAAACATAGTGATAAGTGGAATATAAAACATGGTTATACGGAGAGTCCTACTCAACCTTGGTTAGACTCATACAGTGAACTGTTTAAATTTAATTAAACATTTTCTATGAAATATAAATCATATGTTAGATTAACTTATAGGTTAAAAGGGCATTATTTAGAGTTATATAGCAAACTATCTAATTCAAAGAAAAATAGTTTGAAATGTCCATAGATTTTTTAAAATAATACTATTTACCATATACAAATAACTCATTAGTCCAATATATATTGTCCATTCGAATGGCAAACGTTACATTGAATCAAGTTACAGCAAAGATAAATTTATGTAGAGAAATCAAATTTCCTACGTACAGTAATTTATAAATAAAACAAATTTTATCCATGGAATATTAACCATAGCAAATTTTTTTCATAGTAAACCTATTGCCTGTATTATTTTGTATATTATTCAATACTTTATTCAAACAATATAATAATGTCGTAACACCTACATGTAATTCACTTAAATCCAGGCTTTATATAGTCAGCTAAAAATATACATGCAATATTTTATTTTAGAATTTTTGTGAAAGTAGCCAATAGCCAACACTCTCTAAATTCAAGTGCATTCTTATAACAATTTATCTAATAATGTTTTATTTAATTGATGACACGTAAAAAAACATTGTTATCCCAATCTAACAAATGTGTGAACATAAATTATTATAAAACTATATTCATGTTCAGTAAATGGTATTATCAATGTTACAATTTAGTACTAATAAAGCAATTTTTCATTAAAAATAATAAAATAATATTAGGAATGGTTTTAACATTAACAATATCCAAAAAAAAGATGTTGCTTTATGTATGAAATTAAATTCTTTACTGGAGTCTCGAACTGCAAATGTAATAGTAAACTCTTTTTATGTTTAAAAAACGTAATTTGTAATAAAACTAATTTTACATTTCGTGAGGCGTGAATTTACGATTATATTTATCCTTCCAATCGCTAAGTAGATGACAATACTGAAAAAGAGAAATGTGAATAGGTGAAAATGGAGATGTATTTCTCAATATTACTATATTATAAGTAAAGCTATAGATTAATGGTCAATATATAAACGTAATATAAAGATAAATGGAATTGAATTGAGTTTCTGTGGCCATTTCACATTCTCGTAGAAGATATTGCTAGTTATGTGACCATTTATCCTTTTATTGTAAATTTACTCCTTCTGCTGATCCGAAATTTCTTTCATTATTCAAACAATTGGTTTGTTTTGTATCTTGTAAGAAAAGACCCAGACTTTTATTTATATATACATTTACTATATTTTCAGAAATGATATAAAAATTAGTTACGTTATAAATATGATGTGAATAATTACTAATTTCGAGTATTTGAATGCAAATCCATACATTAATACTAATAAATATCACTCTTAAATGCAAAGAACCTATGCTATAAATACTATTTTGTAAGGGTTAAAGGAAGTGTTAATACTACACTAATACCTCAAGTATCAACGGTGGATGCTCTTACAAGTAATTAAAAATAGTAAATGAACTACAAAGTGCGATCTAGATATTTTACTAACAGACTGGCCTGTGATTTAAGTTAGGGTTATAAAGGTATACTAACTCCCGAATCTTATGAACATTTGATATTCGGATAGTTATCAGATTTAACTAACTCGATCCTCATAGACTATTTTTTAAACTAGTTATAACTTTTCAACCCCATTGTGAGTTTATTTTACAGGATTTGATTAGTATAACGCTTAGTTACATATTATTTATATGAGAAGTTTAGGATAGTGAAATAGAATAGGTGTATTATAAGTGGCATTAGTCCGTTAGTTTACTAATTGAAGAACACCCAGTTTTGAAGACCTCCCATCAGCAATACCCACACTCCAACTTCGACTTCCACGAGACTCCCCCAGCCAGCCCCAGGCTTCCTTATTTAAACCTTACCTCCAAGTATACGAAACAACTTCCAAGCCACTGTTAACTGCCTACTAATCTACTTTCTACCTTCTATTTCCTAATACTGCCTACACCTATATCTGTTATATATTTTTACAATATTAGACCTCTTCTTATATATATTACAATTATGAAACTAATGATGCTTTAAATACAACTATTCTATTTCTCTATCCTAAACTCCTCATACTTACAATAGTAGGCTTATGTGTGCCAGTAATTTTAATAGTCAGTGAGGTCTACCACTACTGCCTGTTTAAACTGCGTTGAATTCACATTGGACTTCACTAGAGATCAATTACAGGACGCCTGAACATTGAATGACTGGTGACTCCAAATGTTGTATTGGACGAGACATCGATTTGCGTGGAAATAAAACCTTTGGAATAACATGTTCCCAGGTAGTTCAACGTAATTTATTACATGAATCTAGACTGTTTTCTTATAACGATATCAATGATTGTACCTAGACAATGTCACTGGCGTTGAAAGAAAACACAATAAACTATGGAAAAATACAATTATTTTATACATAAACTGTTTGTTCGTGGAAACATAAAATAGTGAATTCATTAAAATTCGTTCAAGAGGGATGACAACCAGATTTTATCTTCTGTAAAGGAACCTTCCGATCATAAAGTAAAATCCAGTTTGCGGTTTAATGGACTCAGGGACTGTTTTTATTTAGTCGTAATCAACTTTACATCAAATAGTAAAAGTATATTTTATAGAGTTTGCTTGAATACATTATAACTTTGGTTTTCTGTTTTAAACAAAACACGAGAAGTTTATTAATTAGGTACATTATGTTTATCTTATTTCTATGATATGGTCTAATTTTGTTAAATCAATTTAAGATCATATTGTAATTATGTCAACAAGCTTGAAACTAATTATAGAACCAATAATGAATATAATATAACATTTAAGGAAATATACTATTTCAAAATGCAAAATATTTATTCAAAAACCATGCAAAATTCATAACGAACACTTCCATCAGTTTAGGATAATAGATGATTTTTCATAATAAGGCTTGAGAACCGTTTACTATTATTTATCATGGTTGATAATTTATAGTTTATCACAAATATAAACATATAATATCAGTGACCTATATAGCAATTCTATGTAATACAAGAGTAAACATAACGTAACACTTTAAAATCCACAAGTTTCTACGATTGTGCCTTGCATAATGAATTTATTTGAATTATCAATTATGTAAAACCACACCCTAAAACAAAAAAGACAAAATATATTAAATTATGGTTGAGGAAATCAGAGGCAAATATTACTATTTTAAATATATTTCTGGTTGTAATAACTGTAAATGTTATGCCGCACTTTAAAGAAAAATAATGAATGTTCTATGAACTCAATTAGACTTTTTTATTTGTAGACATTCGAAAGAATTATTAAAAACTGTTAATTATAGCCCAATATTGTAAATAAAGCACAAGAGATACTCTTCTAACACTATAATATCTAATTAATTGAAGTCACTCAGATTCAAGTCTATACCATTTAGTAAAGTATTTAGTGTTTGAAGTTGAATATAAAAATGATTTGAATACAAAACAAGTTTAGTGTTGTGTTGCCTTAAGTATACTGCATTTTGATACCAGTAATGAAGACATCATAAAGAATACAATATAGTAATTTAGTTGTATTTGCAGTTACACTTTATGGATGGGTTTTGATCATATTTAGTCAGTGCAGGAGGCTATAATCTTAAAGTATATATGCCAATATCCTGGAGAACAAAATACTAAAGTATACTTAAACTACATCTCTTATGAATTGAGTCATAAATACAACATAAATTATTGTATATAAGTATTATAAGAAGTTTACGACCATAAAAATAAACTAAAAATGTTTTAATAGTTCGAAATTAATCAAAATGCAATACATTTCAAACTGTTATCCACGTTTAATTAACCACAACGGAAACATTATCTTTTTGAACATTTTTAATGAAAAAAAAAAAAAACAGCTGATTAACTCAATCAACATGGCGTTACGAATGAGTTTATTAGTTGTGTTAATTTTTAATAGCTTTCATGAGACAAGTACAAAAAGTACATATTTGAAATAAAAATCACAAATAGTTTTTCAATGAAATCACAACTTTAAATGATATATGAAATGGAGCTAAATTAAAAACCTAACTTACGTGCTTAACTGCAATTTGCATGGCTCTTTCCAGGAGGGGAACTGTGATGGCATAAGTTCTCCTTCTCTCACACACTACCCACTCTACGATCTGTTTACTTATATTTTATGTTTGTAAACAGACTAAGGTCATTATACTAACAACAATACTAGTATAATGACCTTAGTATTGCTAAAAGTGTATGTCACGTTTGCAAGAGGTTCATTCTAGGCAATCTCGAATGGAATATCAAACTTGTTACCCCGCATGACGGAAATTGAATATTCTGACAGAGTGTGCCGACATTTACATACCTTTCACTTGAAATATAAGATTTAGTTTAAGTAAGAAAAGTAGAACATTATTACTGTATTTAAATACTCTAAACCAAATAATACTATAATTGAAAATACAAATATATTAATAAATTTAGTTATTTTAGCGAGTAGCGCCAATTATTTCATTAATAATTAACAATTTTGTAGTAAAATTATACAAATTATCTGCAAATAGGACTTAAAGGACCACGTAAACTAGACGGAATATTTTATATTAAGATAACATTCAAATAAAATATAAACTTTACTACATTATTTATTATTAAAAAAACTAAAATGTATTTGAAACATAAATAATTGACAACGTTCAAGTTAAGACATGTCAGCAATGGTCCCCATATCAACTTCCCCTTTTTTGGATTCCATAATGCAAACAAATCCTCTTCCACTTTCATAATGTCATGATGTCACCTTTTAGTCACTTACTCTCCATGACTTTAGTAATGCATTATCAATCTGGCATATTGTTGCAAAGCACATTTAAACACACTCGGACAGGATTTATTTTAGAAATATGCATGGGTGCATTGTAATCGGATTAAAATGTGTGTAGGATGGGTTGGTATTTTGTGATATTTATAATAGGGTTTCAAGATTTTTACTATGCTTTCAAGTTTCAATTTGAATTTCCAGTTACAGTTCCTAATAGATGTATTTTTTAAAAATTATAAACATAATACAGTTAACCATATATTGTATTACTTGTTTTATTACCATACACTTATTTTTCAAATTTAATGGATTATTGTAATTATTTCAGTAATATATAATTACATACAATTATGGGAAAACTATATATTAATTAAAAATACGTAAAAGTTCATTCTATACGCGGTATTCATTGACCATTTACAAATAAGACTAACAATCATAATTTACATGCCGTCCTAATGCTGCCAATAAGTCTAATCAATGAAAACCTCACCAACAATATTTCCTCTGATACTGGTTGTTTTATAAATTGTAAATACTAAATGCATGTCCTAGAGTGGATTACTGAAAATCAATTTTTATAATTGATTCAAAATTAATTTCAAATTAACGTTACATGCATGGGTGTAAATATGACTCGTTAATTAATTTCATGACAGATTATACTTTTAAAAGTTTAAATACTTGTTAACAAACGTTCATGATAAACAATGATAATTGATGACTATCAAATGTTAAACACTTTTTCAATATGCACCTTTAGTCCTTAATTGTATAGAGTAAAACAATTTGAATGTAGATTATAATGCTTCAAGTTTCATACAGTCAGCTTTTATGAATAATAAAAATACGTGATGTAAGATGTATTAGATATATTTAGCAATTGTAACGTTTCGTTTACCATAGTATGGTGTATATTAGTGATATTTATAGTTTAAGAGCTCAGTAAGGCAGGTTCGGTAAGTCCTATGTCCCTCGAGGTAAGTCTTACCTCATGTCGTTTCCTTACTTAATATGTCATTTTGAAGAATGGTTGGCCGGAGTCGTCTTCATCTGGCTTATTTGTGGGGATTTTCATATCATAAAGTAAGGTGATACTATCAAAAGAACTGGTCCCTATATTTTCAGGTTTGATAAATAGTGTATGATTGTTTGTAGGGAAACTCTTGTATAGAACTAAATATTATTTTTATAAAACCAAATTTAATTTCTAAAATAGGACTGATTACAAAAGGGGATTTATTGATGACATGTTTTCCTTTATGGTAAAATTATTATTCAACAAACTATGATTGTAAATGGTTATTTTTGCTCTTCTATCTGATATTAAGAACAGAACACTAATAAACATATCATAGTAATTTATAATGTCATTCTTCTAAGTTCATAAACATGCGAGATAGTATGAACTTATTTGATTTTACATCGTTCAATTTGTAAAGGAGCACAACATCGGGTGTTTAACACCAACCACTTTTTTATAGTGTAACTATTTATTTTTATAAAAATAGATTTCGTATTGCTTCCCATGTGCCAGCCAGATTCTCAAATAAAAGAAAAACGAATTGAACATTGGAAACCAGATTGATAAAAAAAACTAAAAGAAACTTAATCGAAAGAACAAAGTACTTGTAAATATTGTGCTTGTAAATATCTCCTGTCACAGAGTTAAGTGAAAGTTTCATAACTATTCAAAAGCCTCTTTGATGTCCAAAGGCGTAGGAATCAGACATGGGTAATGTTATAATGCTCTTACTACCAGTGAATAAATATGGATGTCGAATTATTTTATTTGCCTTTCATTAGACAGTCAGTAATTAGACCTAATTTTGTAGAGAAATTTTATTCGTACTTAAGAGGTGCTGTCTCGTATATATGTATATATCTTTTTTAATAAAAAGGAGAGGCCGGCCTTTACTTTATTCATTCCTCATAGACTATTTATCCGTGCGGGGAATTTATGCAGGCAGAGTAAGGGGGCGAACGAGTACAGTAGAAGTTGAATATTACTGATAAATCTTCCAGTCTAAGCCGGATTCGAACCAGCGCTACTCTAACCCAGGCTCAGTCCTGACGCCTTGGACTGCTCAGACACCGGCTCGCCCATTATTTCCCTAATACTCTACTTCAACCATACATTCACTAATAAAAGTTAAAATAAAGTATTCACGAAAAATTTGAAGAAACACAATTACGTAAAACACAAATCCTAACTTTAAATAATATATATTCACAAAACTCCAGCTTTAGATGAAGATGAATCGAAATCAACCCATTTCCCCCTTTCACAAAAACGAGGATGACTGAAGAGAATGACTTTACACAAAGCAAACACTGTTATCAGACCCTAAAGTTTGTAAAAATGTTTAATAAAGTTTGTACGTTCTGGATGATGTATAAATTAATAAAATTAAAATGTTTTTCAAGTTTTCTTGGTGGTTCCTACAGTATTGTTTCATTATAACAATTCATTTTTCAAATATTTATTCTTAGTTAATATAAATTATCCCTGTTTCGTAATGGCTTACGTTTATGTTTGAATTTTAGTAGTAGATTATAATGTTTAGCTTATAAACATAAATCGTATAATGTAACGACTTCTTCCACTCCCTCTACTTTGTATTCCACAGAAAACAAACTGACAAACACTTCATTATTCAATCCGCCCTTGACTCATGTCTGGAATACGTAAGTACAAAGTCACGGTAATAACTTTCTTTCTTTTCCTCTCAGGAAATGGTTAATAGTTTTTTTGTGTGTACTAATTAAATTTTTTAAACAGCAATATTTGAAGAAAAAAACAACGTTATTAATTATTATGTTGGTAATAGTGTATTTTGTAGTAATAGTTTATTGAGTTAATTCTGTTATTTTTTATTTGGGTTCCTGTAAATTAATTGAAGTGTTTATTTTACTGTACTGTATTATCTTTTTATTTAATTTAATTGTAACTATTAAGTATGCATAACTAAAAAGGGTACCTGTTAATATATGTTTTATATTAGGAATATTAACAACTTCTTGAGGCTAAATAATTTTGAAATAAACTACTTTTATCAGTGCTTTTAATATAAATATAAAAATTATGGCAAGCTCATTTCTGATGTAGTATTTAGTACCGTATTGTAGCTTTTATCACGTAAAAAGTTATCCCAGATAATTTTGTGATAACTGATTATTTCTGAAGAAGTTGAATTAATTAACGATTATTATAATTATTTTTGTATTTTTTTCATTCTGTATATTACTTTACACTAAACCAGCTTACAATGTACATAAACCCATCTTCAATTATTAGTATTAATAGACACAAGGTATGCTGACATTGGAGTCAACAATTCTTGGTACATGTTGGAAAACAAACTATTTTCTTCCCTAGCAACAGTGGACAGTGAAACCCTACTACATCCAAAAAGAGGTGTTCCCACATATTATTGTGAGAATGAATAATGTGGTTTTGTAAATATGATAGACTAATAAATAAAATATAACGTTCATAGATTACAATGTCTACCAACACCTATAATCATATCACATTTATGGTATTGTTATGACGTTAATAATATTCAATAGAAAACATTATAATATGGAAATTTTATATCGTATATACTAAAATAAAAAAATATTTGACTATATTGAACAATATTAGGTATACACAGCGACGAAAACTATGGTTATTAACATTCTAAAATGAAAAATTAAAATATTCAACTTACAATTAATTTTATTTGTAAGAATTCACTCAATACAAAATATTATTACAGCTGATATGGAACTAAAGGACATTATTATAATTCCAGCGAGAACTATTAAGTATTACAACTAATATATTCTTGTCCCTAAAGATTTGACTATGTCAGTCACGAAATTTCAATAGGACTTATAGCGACTTAAAAACTTAAGGACTTTTAACGGTATTTTAACCATTTATAATACTGTGAAATATGTCATAAATAACCCAAACGTAATATATTGGAATATATGATTGATTTGTATTATAACAGTATTAAAACACAATTGTGTCATATACAATCAAATGACAAATACATTTTGTGAACCAAATTTACACACATTGGAATAAAAGACCTAGAAATAAAGTATTTAGATTTATAAAAAAATTCAGAGCAATAACGGTATTAATGAATTAAGATCGATAAATTTACGTCAAAAAAACAAATACATAAAAAAAGACATACTAACCAAACACGAAGATTTCAAAAAGAAGAATGTAGATCAATCAAACGCACATATTCAAAAGAATGAAAGCTTGCACAGTGTTTAAAGATGAAAAACCACTGGAGAGAAAGGTAGTTGATTTCAAGTCGTCTTCGATAGCCAATTTGTGAAGAAGAAGGCAGACAATGAATGTTTCTTTTTCATAATATGTTTTTCATTACAACTTTCATGTGAGTGCAACTTACATTTTGGGCTTACATGAGTATTTCTAAACATATGTTTATGACATCTGGATACGCTTGTTATTTTATGTTTCAAAGCCAATGATTTCCCAGTGGAAATTACTTTGGTTTTAATTAAAATTGGACTGTATGTCTGTGTTAAATTGTTGACGTATTCATCACATTTTTTGTTAGAATTAATGCCTTAATTTTAATGTTGTTCTGTTATATTTAAACTAGGATTCACATTTTATAATTTAAAATATAGTGTTGTAAAGTTATATATATAAAATGGGTTTTCAATAAAACCTGTAATACTTTCGTGAACAACAACCAACAAATATTTAATTAACATTGTGATACTATAATTTGATAAAATTTCAACTTGCCTTTACAATACTTAATTATAAAATACATTCCTTTTTCTTAATTTATGCTTTTACTAATTGAAACTATAATGATTGTGCTATGGACTAGATTGTACCTAAAGAGACTGTTGTGTGTAATGTGATAAGACTGCCCAGACGATATTGTTGTTAGTGAGTTTAATCGTTGGTGTTAAAGGAAATTGAACTCTTAATTGGTCTCTTCTAAGGTTGTTTAGTTTGTTTGTGTCAGTGAAGTATATGACCTAGCTGATGAGGTGAATTATGATTGAGTATGTTTGACGTTAATCTCTAAAATTACACTAATTTATACTACCAATCAGTTTACATTTGATAGTTGGTGCAGCCGATCGTGTTCATGTTCATATGACACGCCGTCTAGGTCTGTGCTTGCGCACGCGCTGTGGACGTGGCAGGCTTGTAACCTTGATAACTGTTTGGTTATTGCTCACTGCTGTCAAACCGTCACTTCTCGCTTGTGGATTTTACCATAGCCTGCATTCTGTGATGATGCTTTGTGTTCGCACAATTGTGTGCCACTTACATTGCATGAATTAATGGCTTTTCTAATTCTAGTGATTTAGTGTGCCTGCCATCTACTAGTATTATTTTCTTTTTCAATGTTTATGCACTCGCATGCTGATTCAGTATGATAGTGACTCTTGCTAATATACTGTCATAATGCCATTAACAGAAAAACATGTCCAGGGGCAAGAACTTGTGGCGAATTTTTAGATACTTACAGAGTTAAATAAAAGTGTAGATAATCAATTTGGTATTTACCTTGGTTACCTTAAATTTAGCAAACCCGGCTTGGTCAAAGCATTGGATGAAACATTGGCTTCCTCTCAAGAACTTGAGTCTTTATAAAGGAAATGGTGATATGCACATTAACTAAAATGGTTTATTTAATATACCTTGTCATTTTTCACTTGAGTTATACTGAAAACCAATGAGAACAGAACATTTGTGATTATTGGCATTATTTATTTATTTACTCCTGACTCTAACTATGAATATAATTGTAAAAGTTATGAATATATTTTTAATTTGCTTTGATTTTATCTACACGTGTATTTTACACATCATTTTGATAAGTAAAGCTTTATTTTTATATTTAGTATTAAATACTTATTGCACGTGGGTTCCCATAGTGAATATCATTATTTGAAGCCACAGTTTATCCACAGCTTTTACCACAGGTATTTCCAAATAATCATAATATATTAGAAAATAGTACAAATTTGTACACTATACTTAGAAACAAATTAATGATTTTTTGAGATCCAAATGTCAGTATTCACCTAGAAATGCGTTTCGAGGATAATATACGCATGTTATATTTGTTATGTTATTTAGACACATACATAATACTATATTCTTGAGTCATTTAAAACAAATACGTGTAGATTATAGGTTTTAACAAAATTAATAACTTAGTAAACATACTATGTTGTCTAACTATGTTTACTATAGTTCTTGTAGGTTATGAGTTATTCTTTTGTTTAAGTATGAAATCAGTTTGTATTACAAAATGAATGGTCCTAGAATGGGATGGAGTCAGGAATTCCCTTAACCAATCTTGTCACGTCCTAGTTCCTAACATATAATTTTCATCTTGTAGCATGGTAAGCTTAAAATGATACTAATTTGCATTTATAATATCACCAGGAGGACGGCAGGAAGGCCGTTCCGGATGGCAGGCACCTGAATTTATCGCAAATTACAAAATGTTGTTGCGTAAATAAGCGATTAAGGTAAGTTAGTTTATGTTTGGTTAGGCAAGTAAAAAGTGTATTTTTCGGGCTGGAAAACCAGTTTTCTGAAAAAAGATATATACGTGTTTAGTTTAAAAAATGGAAATGAAAACAACAACTTTTTTAAAAACTACGGTTTCAATAAGTGGGTTTTTTTCACTATCAGATAAAACTAGTGTTTGGATCTTTGGTAAACAAACTAGCTTTCCATGTTTAAAATTAACCTTCTTATAACTATGCATACTGTCTATTACAGTGTACTTTATGGACTCATGTTTCACAATTTTTTTTCATGAAGAAATCGTATTTCAGAAGTGGCAAGAAAGTGCATTTTAACCGCATTAGTGTATTATATACATACTCAATAACATATGGTGGCTGAGTAATGAGGGGAGGCGAGGGTCGTGAGAAAACAGTCAACTACAACTAAGTAAGCTCTGAGATCAACCAAGTCTTATCACACTTGCACAACTAGTTTTAATTAAACCTCTCACACTTTAGTTGATTGGGAACAAGGAAATCTCACTCGTAATGTATCCTTCAACGCTGTTTTACACAAAGTTACACTGAAACTCAAATGTATGTCAAATATTTACGTGATGCAAAGTATAAGTTTTGATGAGGATAAATAATGGCAGTGACGAAAAGATAATTTATAACTAGCTATCCCTTTAAAATGTTAAACGAACCGAAATTAAAAAAAAACCTTATAATAGTCGAATATTAAGATTATACAATTTTTATATACATCCGTAACTATTTGGAGTAAGCATTAAAACATGATTATTTCTTATCCTCACGTAACCTTTGAATGTCTCTAAAAAATCTCTTATACATTATACTTTATTTTGAACTTATATTAAAAACAGTGAAATTATTTCTTAATAACCACTTAAACAACTCATTAAAGGTTTTACTCAATTTAGCAGGACCTGAATCACTACATTGGGTTTACCATATTTTATAAAATACCAGCTACGTCTAAGGCTGGTTTTTAAAACAATATAGCTAAGTGAATCTACCTTTAGGATATTACGAAAGAATATTCAGTATATACAATTTACCCAGTTTCTTGTTATAAGCTTATGGAAAATGATCACTGTCCATTTGTGAATTTTTCAAACCAATTGCATATCGACTGTAATGATTCGACCAATTACAACAAAATGCAATACAAACGTCTGGTAGGTAAAATTTTTTCATTTATTTGGTGCCTTAACCTATTTTTAGAATAGTCTAGTAGGTTATCATTTATCTTGATATTTTAGCGATTGAACATTTAGCTAGATTTGGTTTTAGTAAATAAATTCGAGTATTTATCCTTGTTTACTGTAAACAAATCCTAAATACGAGTAGAAAATTTTAATTTAACATTATGATTAATAAGTTACTGTAACTTATGGTAATTTTAAAATAGATAGTATCATAAAATTTATTGTAAACATGTATGTTAAACAGCTAACCATTAACCACTAAGCCAGCTATTATTCATGTGCCTCGAATAAGTTGTAACAAATATTTTATTTTACTCTGTAATATATTTTCAACTTTGTTTGATAAAATATTTGGTAAATATTTGTTAACATTTACAAATTATGATCATGAGATTTAACATAAGCAAAGTTAGCAGAATGAAAACATAAGTAGAGGAGCAGACGTATAAGTTAAAAGTAAGCTGTTCACCTTGGTAACATCTACATAAATTTTTGTTATTTAATTGGCATAAAATAAATAATATTAATTTGTTTTTAGAGAAAACTACAAGGAATTATTTACTGTGTGTTATTTACTGTAAACATGGATAGAAAGTAGAATAAAATTACTAAAACTAAGTATATAAATATGTTTAAATTTTGTCTAGATGAAATATCACGTAAACTAAAAAAAGTATAATGCAAATGAGGACAAACAAATTATTATTCATTAATATACATTGAAATTATCAAAATGAATCTATATTTAAATTTGAGACTAAATGTTGGAATACAATGTGCTCTTCTTTATTTGTTGACATAATTGTGAGGTTTAATATATTTCAGTTTATAAAATTACATTGCTACCATTTTTAAAATGGAATAGGTTATAGTTTAAATCAATAAAAATATATTGAACTTCCAAAAGATAATTTTTACTAACAATGTTCTTGGTTTGGTTAAGTTATTAGAATAGATGCCATTTTGTGTGTAAATCAGATACGGCAAGCAGTGGTACAATAAATGAAGTAAACTTTAAGCTAAACATTTTTAACGTTTCTTTTGATCTAAGGAACCATGCCAACGCTGCTAACAACAATTTGGAAACATCCTGTTCATATGATTACAATGTTAATGGAATCCTCTTTAAAAATATTGAAAGGTAAGGAAGATCAAAAAGTCCTTAAGGATATAGAAAACTTTTTCAGAGCTTCAATTCCTTTAAAACACAAGTCTATATTGTTTACCTTCATACTGATATACTGTACACATCCCAGATTGATTTTTTTTGTGTTTACAAATATATTGTTATGCGTATAACTACATACACACAATATGAAGTTCTGGACACATGATGTGTCAGGATTGCCTTGGGGACACTATTAAATCAGCAGATAAGCCTTGGAAGTCCCGACGACAAAGTTTGAACACTTGGCAACTAATTGGTTGGATCAGCTTTCTGCTGCCAACTTAGTTTTGACTTAGGTAACTGTAATATGTCTTAAAGAAGTAATATATTTAATGAATATAATGTTTTATGGGTGATTTTACAAACTACTAGTCCATGCAAATTAAGTTTAACCTATTTAATTTTGGTATTTTTATATTTAAGCTATTTGTGAATCGTTAAATATAAACATTTGTCTTAATTTAAATATAAAAATCTTCTTAGAACTTAGGCTTAAACGGCCAGTGTCATGACTAAAATCTACATTTTCCGGTGACAACCACGACAAGGTACTTTCTACAATATTTACAACGACTAAGTCTCAGAGAAACCACTGAGGATGCCACATCACAGTATGGGCGAAACGCCTGGTTATCTTGTAAATATTTTAGATAGTACCTTGACGTGGTTGTCACTGGAAAGTGTAGATTCTAGTTATAAAAATCTTCAGTTAATTAAAAATTCAAATGTACAGTACTGCAAATTTTTTTTATTTACTGCACATTGACAAAGATTCCATGAACATTTGTACATGTTTAATATAGACTAATTTTAAGCAATTCGTTTTTTATTTTCATAATTTTAATTCGCAAGTTTTCATGTGTGATAGATGAACTTAACTTCCTTTTATTTAACTTAATTTAAATGTAATTATATTTTAACATCATACTGTGTAGGCCTACTCCTCACCGCAAAGCTTTGGGTACTAAAACATTTTAAATATAAAATATGTTTTAATTTTAATTAAATTTGTTATTCCTTCTATAGCTGAGATGAATTAGTTTTAAATCGTAAAATTATAAATTTCTAACCACGTGGTAAGAGCATTAGGTATTATTGATTCAACTGAAAACTAAATTTATTTTTTATTTTGTGACTTGCCTGAGCCATACTTTTAAAATTTCAGTTATGAATTTGTTTCAGCTGTTTCAATACAATAACTCTTCTCAAGTTTAAGTAAGTAAAATTGTCAAAAACTTATATAAAACTAAACCGTATACAGTTGTATATACGGTAACTAATAGGTGTTTAATATTAAATGTAAAAGAATGAAAAGGCGCATTGTAAAATAGTTTTCACGTCAAGTACGAAAATAATTAGAAAAAAATTGCTTTTATATGTCGAACTCAAAATAACATTATACTATTTGAAATAAATCAGTATATAGCATAATATACACATACCATATATTATATTTCCTTATTTACCTATGACAGATGTAATAGCGTTAGCACATATTTATAAATATGATGCACACAATATTATTACGTAGAAAATTTAAAAATTTACTATTACATTTGTTTTCGTTTAAGATCTGACTACTAATCAAATTACTAAAAGACCATTAAAATACCATTGCATCTTTAGGGGCCAGTAGAGTAAGGTCGTGCAGTCAGAACCTTGCTTAAAACCCATTCCTGAGAAAAACTACTTTAAATTGAAAAGTGACATCGTATGAATGGTATACCACTTCAAAAAGGACAAACAGACAGAAACACAGACAGGAATATATCATGTTCAGATCAAGCAAAACTTCCACTAAATACATTCAAACTTACTGTTTCTAATATTAAATATTGTAAAATTCATCATTGATACATTCAAATAGCTGTAATATTTGCATGAACAGGTTTTTTACATTTGAACAACTCTATTTTCGACTAAGTTGAATCTATCTCTCTATGTCATTCTTATAGCTGAAAAACGTACTTTGAGAGCATCGAGAGGCCTTCAGGTGAAAATATTTTTAAATAATACCTTTATGCACAAATACAAAAAGGAATAACGTTGATTTAATCTTATATTTATTATAAGACAGATAAGAATAAGAATGACTTCCCATTAAGAAACAACTTTTTTTTAAGTAGCAAGAAAAAACCATTATAATACCCTAAGTATATGGTGATGTTTAACAAAACATGACTTCGAATTAAATTTTTGGGAAAACGAGGACAGTAATAACATCCAAGTATTCGACTTAGGAAATTGTCCTCAACTAAGCCTATTTAAAAACTTATTCAACAGTACTTTCCAACTTGCCTCATTAGTACTGTATAACAGAAGTCGCCGAGGGAAACATCGCTTGGAATGTCGGAAATAATTCAACGTAATGGTGGAAGAATTCAAATGGCAAAAACCTTAGAGGCATTGTCTTGAATGACTTTTACATCTTATTTTAAGCATAATGATGCTCCCTCAAAATGAAGTACTTAATGTTTACTATACTTACTACTGACGGATTTTAAATTATTTTTCATTTCATTATTATGATATGCGTAAATGGAAATAATCCATGTCCAATATCCTAAAAAAAGTTCCATTATGGATATATTATCAGAATTGATATTAAAAATAATAGATTTCGAATATAGGTATGACTAGCTAATCCAATGTTCTAAATACTATCATAGTGAATTGTATACTTGTGTGTAGATGTATATTAATACTAATAACAATTAAATAGAATTTTATAATAATTTAAAACCAGACAAAAATAGGACAGTAAGATATTTTTCAAACAAAAAAGTTACGCAGAAATTATCTCAAATACATATTAATCGAACAGTGACTTATTTAAACAACAAAAATCTCGAAATAATGTATTTAATTTATATATTTTTTATAATCATATAAATCACAGTATTTTTTAATTGTGTTTAATGATGTTAAATTGTAGCCTACGTTAATAGTATCCCATAAGTTAGAGAATTGTGTTATTGTTTTATAAAGTTAATGGGAAGTTTCACACAATAGCCTTGATGTTACTATGAACAGTTTTATTGGATACTGATTTACTCTAATTTTGGTTACATGGCTGTTTGAGTCCTTTTCAATCTATTTAACATATTTTAAAAGAAATTAAATACCATATTGTTCTCCCCGTACACACGTATCAAATTGCTGAGTCATATATCAACTTAGCTGTGGTGAAATAATATATTTTTGCATAAATATTCTTATTAAAAATTATATAACAAGTTTTTATCTAACTGAATTATGCTTATTACCTATTACTGAATTGAACTTGCAAATTATTTAAAGGAACAGACTGGCAGAAAAATGTGAAAAAATATTAAATAACAAGTTGTATCTAACTGAATTATGCTTATAACCTATTACTGAATTGAACTTGCAAATTATTTAAAGGAACAGACTGGAAAAAAATGTAAACAAATATTAAATAACAAGTTTTATCTAACTGAATTATGCTTATTACCTATTACTGAATTGAACTTGCAAATTATTTGAAGGAACAGACTGGCAGGAAAATGAAAACTATTTTGCTCCAAACTAACTAGTACAATTGATTGTCATTGTTAGAATGTCCAATACTTTTATCTGCGATAATAAAGTTTAAAAAGCAGATTAATACCATGATTATTATTAAAAACCATTTTAATTTGGTTTGAGAAATACATGGTGACCATAACATTCTTAGAACCAAAACAGAAACATTTTTATTTTGTTATTATACACATGCGCTTGATCACAGAGGATGACATAAAAAGCTTGTATTTACGGATTTTAACATATGCCCCAGAATTATTAACACGTATGAAACATAGTTGTACCTTCCAGCAAGAAATAATAAAATCTTCCTGTATTATTTTTATTAATTAATCACTCTAGTAATAGTATAAAAGAAAATAATTACTGTTATCAGAATGTTACTATTGTCACCAGCGTGGTACTTCAGCGACGGTGGAGGGCAACATTCAGTTGGAAACCCCAATTGAGCTAATAGTTAGTACTGCGAAGTAGTCGTTAAATAAAGTTCACACACAGGCCTGCAGGCCCATGTGAACTGGTAAGTGAAATTAACACATAAAGAGTTAATACATCTTTAATACGTACTTGAAGATTCTCAGTAGTGTTTAAGGTTTAGCGACCACACTATGTTTAGTAACAGCTAAGGAACTAAGTAGTTTTTCTCCCTGGCCTTGGTTAAGTCTAAGGGATAACTCTGCAGTCCTAACTTGCATAATAAATTACATCTTTTTCCTTCCCATTAAATTATTTTCCGTAAAGTACTAAGCAAATGGCATGCATATATTATATTATTATTATTACATTTAAATTTGTTGACGTCTTTTTTCAAAGATGCTTAAATTATATTTTTTAATATATCAGATTTCCAAATTTACTAAAATAAATAATATACAAAGTAGTTTTTATTTGTTATAGAATTGTTGAGAAACAATATTTTAGAACACCATAGGAGTATTTTATATCTATAAAATGAAACTGAAACATTTTTAGTGTGAATGTTGTGCGTCATCCAGATGAATAAAACTTATAATGGACTGCATATTTTAATAAGGTATTGCTTTCGTAGTAAATTTAAACAAGACAGTATTTTCCAAAAAAGTTAACAATTAGATTATTATGTACCTCCTTTAAGGGAGGAAGTGTACAGTAAACAAGACTAACAATGGTCACAATCTTATAAATGTTAACTGTATTGTTGTGTAATGCAATGAGGACGATAACTTTAACATAATACAATAACATAAGTACTGATAAACTTGGCTTGAGTTGTAAATACTTGAGTAAAACATATCAATAAACTTAATTGAACCCAAATAAGTATAATTATGAGTTAAACATGAAATGTGCAATCCTATTATTTTCAAAATAGACATGGTTTAATATTATTAAAATTCGTCAGTAAAACGTTGTATTATGTCGGTACAAACAAAAAATAAAACTAAAGATATTATTTTATCCTTACATTTAAATAAACGCTGACCTTTATAATATTTACGGGAATCTATGGCTTTATCTTATGGCTTTCCAAGAACTTACACGGATTCTCTCATTGGAATCACCAGTCTGGTAATCTATGTAGATAAATCATTATTATAAGAGTCCTCTTAACAATGATAATTTAAGGTGGCCGTTTTCCCCCATGAAAAACGCCCCAAAACATTGGTTTCTATTTCAACGTTCGGTCCTTATTATTGATCGTATCGCTACACTTGAAGGGTCAATTTAAACAGCAAGAACTGTCCTAATAGAACATAAACGGTTTGTTTTTGATAAATTATAATTTATTATGAATTGTATGATTAATTAACTATTGCGGATGTTATCGTTGGTTAGAACTGGATATTATTTGTTTGGTCATATTTTAATTTGTAAATGATTGATAATTTCGTGAGTCATTGAATTTTGACTTGTCTTGAATATGGGTAAATTTAACTAGTTAGAAACATTTACTTTGCCTATAACACATGTTTATAGTAATTTGCAAAGTAACGTTTGTATCATTGTACAGAGTAAAGTGAATATAGTATAAATATAAGTTAGGACGTTTTCTTTAAATGAATATTTCTTGTGATATGAGTGGGTTGAAACTTTGTATCATAACTTTGATTATTGAAATTAACTGATTGCATGACTGTATGTCGAAGCCAATTTTAATAGTAGTTAAAACAATTGCATTGAGGATTTATGATACGTAATAAATTATATTGTTTAGTACAGCATGTGAAGAATATGTAAAATGAAGTGTATAGATATATATTAGGATAAGGTAGCATTATAATTACCTTATTCTAATTTTGACATTGAAAGGGAACTGTCAAAATGTTTTTCTATAAAAATAAATACGTGTTGTACTTCCACCAGTGTTAGTAGTTTTCCAGGTCCTAGTACTCTTATCTGTCTAAACGAGTTATCAAGGTTTATGTATTTTCTCATATTTTTACAATAATATTTTATGCGTTAATTTTAGTACTTCTCACATTGAAAATTAGCGAGAAGTAAAGGTTTTACTCGGTCAAAAGCTTGACAACTTCGTATAGGTAACATTGTGAAATCTTAGTAATATGTTACTAGTAAGATGTACATATATAGTTATGTACATATATTAGTAACTAATAATAATTATAAGTAAGATGTACAACTGTAACAGAAGTTACAAATATAGTTATAAAAGGCAACAATGTACATAGTGCAGGCGTTGATGCAATGTAAATAGTATTGGTAAGAATTCATAATATTTATATGCTGATTATAATGCAACAGAGAGAGAGATAGATAGATATATAGATAGAGAGAGAGAGAGAGAGAGAGAGAGAGAGAGAGAGAGAGAGAGAGAGAGAGAGAGAGAGAGAGAGAGGGAGAGAGAGAGGGAGAGAGGGGGAGAGAGTGAGGGAGAGAGGGAGAGAGAGAGAGAGAGGGAGAGAGAGAGGGAGAGAGAGAGAGAGAGAGAGAGAGAGAGAGAGAGAGAGAGAGAGAGAGAGAGAGAGAGAGAGAGAGAGAGAGAGAGAGAGAGAGAGAGAGAGAGAGAGAGAGAGAGAGAGAGAGAGAGAGAGAGAGAGAGAGAGAGAGAGAGAGAGAGAGAGAGAGAGAGAGAGAGAGAGAGAGAGAGAGAGAGAGAGAGAGAGAGAGAGAGAGAGAGAGAGAGAGAGAGAGAGAGAGAGAGAGAGAGAGAGAGAGAGAGAGAGAGAGAGAGAGAGAGAGAGAGAGTACTATAGTAAAAAACTATGTATATAATCAGCCCTTGCAAGTACCGGTTTACTTCATTAACGCGACAAAGATTTAAATACTATTAAAGTTAACAAATTTATTGAGGATTTCCTTTACGAAATAATTTGTATTGTTTAGTACAACATGTGAAGAATATCTAAGAGGAAGTGTATAGGTATATATTTTATTAACGTAATTATAATATTTTGGAAGGGAATTCTCCAAATTATTTTCTATAAAATAACAATGTGTGTTGTACTTCCACCAGTGCTAGTGGTTATTCCACTAAAATTTAAATACTACAAATTCCATTTAAAAAAACAAATAAAATTTTATTAATTAAAAATTAGTTAATAACTGTTCTATTTTAAAATAAGACTTGTAAAATATTCACTTAAATTATTATTAATTGACAGCATTGTTATCCACCGTTAAATAATGAGTTCAGGATGTAATTTGGAAATATGATGTAGATTTCTGTCAGATATTGTAAACTACATAGTTATATTCGTTAAAATAATAATATTATGCTAAAGTTTTCCAATAAAACTGTTTTATTTTGGTTTTCACTTATTAAGTATTCATTTTCAGACATCAAAAGCTTAAAACAAATCTGTTTGGTTTGAGTGTTTTATTTTAAACGGTAGTGATAATATTTAGACTTATATTAATAAAATATTATTATTTTATATCTTAAACATATTATTAACTATACAATATTGTATTCATCATATGTTTGATTTTAACACCAAACAAAATTACTGTTTAAAACTTATTATTTATACGAGTATTACACCCCATGTACACATGAATGACAGGGCAAATGGAGATAAAAACACCAAAGAATATGCACATCTCTGAGTAATTAAATAACATATCCAGTAATGTGTTGGATAGGAAATGAGGGATGTATAGAGGACCCAGGGGAATAAGGGGATTCCACAGTAGCAATGTAGACTGACGAACTTCACTTGATTTCCACGAGGATTACAATGTGACTTTGTATGGATCACAAACTTGGATTGGATTGTGGTTACACGCAATAAATAACCATGTCTGCTAATAATATAACGTAGACACTTGTGCAAATTTTTCCATTTTGTACCTAATTTGTAAATTAGCTCTGTACTAGTTACTTTAACAGCATTATGTCTTTTCTTTTATTAAATTTCATGAAACAAATTTAATTGTATAAATTAAATGATTAACCAATTGTTAATTTATAATCAAAGTAATCGGTGACATTCCAAAACGGTGGTAAATAGATCAGGTATTTGATTGTGACCAACTTAGTTAAGGTTAGTGGCCTCAATAAAGTTTGTATTTGATAATTAGCCACCAGTTGTTGCTTTATGGCTTAAAGAGAATTAAATATTTTGCCACTGCAGCCCTTCTACAAGTAATTCAATAAGTAGTAAATTAAAATAATTTAAAATGAAGTGATAGATAGTGTCAACATAGTGTAAATGAGCAAATAATGAAAAACATTAAAGTTTCAATAATTGATTGAACTATTTCATCATACAATAAATCAATAAGTAATTTGAACTCAATTTATCGGAATAATTATTGCTAGGAGCAAGAAACTCCAATCACCAACATAATTTATAATCGTCTTTTGAGATATTTACCATGAAACTCTCTATATAAAAAAATAAGATAAAGAGTTATAAACTGTAAAGTTATCTTGATAAATATTATGAATTCTTTTTGTCAAAGTACTTTCCTGAAGAAATAATTTAATTGACATTATTATAAAACTCTCAACATTTATACTAAAATTGTTTTATTTGTGTGAAGTCTTTCATCTACTAGGTAAAATGCTTTATATGATGAAGAACATTTAAATAAAATAATCAAATTAAACAAATTTAATTTAATTTGCTAAAGTCTGAAAATACAAGTGACAACCAAAATAAAATGGTTTTATTGGAAATATTGAGCATAGTAAAACTATTTTAACATAAACGATTATGTATTTTTACTTTAATATTTGGACGGATAGACTGACGGAAGTCTACTACATATGTCCAAATAGACGGATAGACAGATGGAAGTCTACTACATATGTCCAAATAGACGGATAGACTGATGGAAGTCTACTACATATGTCCAAATGGACGGATAGACTGATGGAAGTCTACTACATATGTCCAAATAGACGGATAGACTGATGGAAGTCTACTACATATGTCCAAATGGACGGATAGACTGATGGAAGTCTACTACATATGTCCAAATGGACGGATAGACTGATGGAAGTCTACTACATATGTCCAAGTAGACGGATAGACTGATGGAAGTCTACTACATAAGTCCAAATGGACGGATAGACTGATGGAAGTCTACTACATATGTCCAAATAGACGGATAGACTGATGGAAGTCTACTACATATGTCCAAATGGACGGATAGACTGATGAAAGTCTACTACATATGTCCAAATGGACGGATAGACTGATGGAAGTCTACTACATATGTCCAAATAGACGGATAGACTGATGGAAGTCTACTACATATGTCCAAATAGACGGATAGACTGATGGAAGTCTACTACATATGTCCAAATGGATGGATAGACTGATGGAAGTCTACTACATATGTCCAAATGGACGGATAGACTGATGGAAGTCTACTACATATGTCCAAATAGACGGATAGACTGATGGAAGTCTACTACATATGTCCAAATAGACGGATAGACTGATGGAAGTCTACTACATATGTCCAAATAGACGGATAGACTGATGGAAGTCTACTACATATGTCCAAATAGACGGATAGACTGATGGAAGTCTATTACATATGTCCAAATAGACGGATAGACTGATGGAAGTCTACTACATATGTCCAAATAGACGGATAGACTGATGGAAGTCTACTACATATGTCCAAATGAAATCCTTAAGGATGGAAGATTATTTAACAGTGAATAACAATGCTGTAAATTAATACCATTTAATTAAAGATTTTACAAGTTTTATTTTAAAATAGATAAATTATTAACTAATTTTAGAATTAAATAAACTTAATTTTTTTTTAAATTTGCGTTTCCACCATGTAAAACTTTGTCGTTTTAATCAAGTAAACCGTTACTTGCAAGGGTTGATTATGTACATAGTTTTTATTATAGTTTTCTCTCTGTTGCATTATAATCAGCATATAAATATTACGAATTCTTACCATTTAGCTTATTACTATTTACATTGTATTAACGCTTGCAATATGTACATTGTTGCCTTTTATAACTATATTTGTAACTTCTGTTACAGTTGTATATCTTACTAATTAACATATTACTAAGATTTCATAATGTTCCTTATACGAAGTTGTGAAACATTTATCCGAGTAAAACTTTTACTTATCGCTAAATTTAAATGTGAGAAGTACTAAAATAAGTGCATAAAATATTATTGTAAAAAAAAATAGAAAATACATAAACCTTGATAACTCGTTTAGAAAGTTAAGAGTACTAGGACCTGGAATAACCACTAGCACTGGTGGAAGTACAACACACATTGTATTTTATAGAAAATAATTTGGAGAATTCCCTTCCAAAATATTATAATTACGTTAATAAAATATATACCTATACACTTCCTCTTAGATATTCTTCACATATTGTACTAAACAATACAAATTATTACGTAAAGGAAATCCTCAATAAATTTCTTAACTTTAATAGTAGTTTTTAATTACATTTAGTTATTAATTACATTTTTCTAATTATAATATGTAAAGAATATCTAATTAAAAGAACGTGCGTTTAACTATTATTAAAATTGGCTTCTACAAACAGTTATGGAATCAATTAATATCAATAATCTAAGTCATGTTTAAAAAATTGGAATCCAGTCGTATTGTATGAGAAATATTAATTACGTCCTACCTTTTAAGTATACTACATTCACTTTACTCTTTGCAATGTGCACTTCTTGGACAACCCTCCAATTGGGACAGCCCTCATAGCCGAATCAGCATTCATCGGCCCAGTTTTGGCGACTTTAATTTTCTTTAGCCTAACTTTCATGATTTGTTTTGATGCGTACCCTGCTTCCTTGACAGCCGATCCCGTCCTTCCAGAGTTAATGCTCTTAGAATGTTTTATTAAAATTTACGTGCATAATTTCCTTCACGGTAATTCCTTTTGTATTAATTAAATTTCAGGGTAACTGACAATGTATACATTATAAATTGGGTTAGATAATAATGTAATAATTTGTTTAAGTGGGCCACAAAGATTTACACTTTATAAATCAGACAATTGTTTGTAAAGGTACTGAATCCCTTATTCTGTTTGAAAGTGTCTATACTGGAAATATATGTCATTATATGTAATGATTTAAAATGTGTTCAATAATAAATATATAAATTGTACTATTAAATGAGTGTATAATCAAATGAAATAACCACTCGCTATTAGTCTGAAATGAAAGTAATTTAATTAATTTATTACTTTCATATAAAGTACCACAAAAGGTTCATTAACTAATCTTAGTACATTATAGGCCGTACGATAGGCTTTATAGTTATGTACTAGTAACTTGTGTAGTAACTTTTTTATGGTATACAGGTTACTATAAACTTGTGTAATAACTTTTATATTACAATTTTGTGATCAACTATTGTTTTGTTGATGTTAGATTTTTAAGATCTTATTAAATTTAAAAAAACGTAAACGTCAACACAATTGATTGTTTTTGTATGATGATTGTGGACAAACAAGAAGAAAGCAAATAAAAGCAAAGATAACAATACTATCAGTAAATATTTGAAAAGTTGAATTCCACTTATAAAACTTTATCTTAAGAGATAGTATTTTTTAAAATTATGTTTCATTACTACCAGCACTTTAAACAAATCTCCTTTACTACTTCTAATTACGAGAAATTGAGACATTTATAAAATTATCGTACATCTCATTTTTTTAAATAAAATATTTACGGTTTTATGTATCTTATTCGTTTAAATCCCCAAATCGAAAGATTGTCAAGACGTAAGAATCTCTTAATTATATATAATCCGTACATTAAAGGATATTATCCGTACCTTCAAAATGAAACATAGTATTTTCATTACAAACTTGTATTCATTTTCGACAACAGCATGCATTCTCTATATAATTTACGTTGAAACGTAAAAGTATGCACTTATTATTGAGAAAGGTCTAATGTTAAAGGGCAATGACCAGATTGCTGAGTGATTTGACCAATAATGGCCGTAACTACGTTTATTATCTTTTCACTTAAAGGAATATTATACTGATGACTTCAATGGAACTGTTATCAAATATTTAAGCTCTCCAAGTTGTACCACATGGACATTCAGACTACAACTGGTATAGGCAACTTTCATTATAATGTTCTAGTATATTAACATTAGGATAAATAATGCACGTTATTAATGATACAACCTCAAAAAAGGCATCTTTTAACTGTAAACACCACAATATAGAAAAATACAATTACACTTTTAAGGTCTTTGAAATAATTTTTTTTGAACTAAGGAAAAATTATATATGCACCATTATTTAATAAATATTGTAACTCTGAAAATGTGTCTTATTATATATGAATTGAAAGAAAAACACGCAAGAGTTGCAGTTATTTCTTTTCACTTGCATAATGAACTATGGTATTTAAAATTATTTTAACTCTCGTAGTAAAAATAATTATAACAAGAATTTTAAATAAAAATTAAATATATACCTTTCTGATTTACTGAAAACGTATTTCTTTAAGAACTTTTATTGATATACGTTTAACTGCTATGATTCATTGTTTACTGCTACGTAGATAAATATAAATACTATTCCTTTAAATCACTTTTGATTGAATTGATTTTTATTCTGGAAATTCAAGATAAAAAATATATGCATTGTAATTGTACAAATTGTTATTGAAAAATAAATAGTATCATTAATAATATGACAGAATATACCATTAGATGATATAACATCTAATGTTATATAAGTATTGCTACTTTGTACTTGTACAATAATTTCAGAATACTAATGTTAACGTGCAATACATTTGTACCATTAGTTTGGTTCGTAACTACGTTATAGAATGTTGTTTTTCTTTTTAACTTAAGGACATGATGGCACAAAGTCAGAATAATGGAAGAGCTAATCCTTATCATTTAGTTTTAGGTTTCAAGACAGAATCACAGTGTAGCTTCGACGACCAATTCTTCCAAGTACCCTTATAGTAACTGTGATATTGGTCGAGCATTTAATCATTGAGATTTAAATCATGCACTGTATTTGAATATACTTTAACCCTCAAAGGTCTGTTTTAGACTTAAATGTAGTAATTATAATAAAAAGCATACAATTATACTTTAAATTCTTTGAATCAAATGTTTTTTTTAAAAGAAAATGATTATAAGCACCTCTTAAACTTAATAATATTGATAGTACTCCTGAATAAATTGTGCGCTTATGCAATATGAATGTAGAACGAAAAATCTAATAAGCTATAAATCACAGATGAGTACTAATTGATTTTATACTAAAAAACAAATGAAGCTAAGAATATGTAAAGATAAAAGTTTATTTGTAGGTATAAACAAATTCCGGTGGCTTTGAGATATAAACTATCGTATTTAAACTATACGTATACTCTATAGATCCGTAAAACTACACTCTTGTGTTTTTTAAAATATTTTTTATTAATTTTTTTTTACGTATGCTCACTATTTGTATTCTTGTAAAATTATTTTAAATACTAAATTGTCTCAAACGCTTGCTAAAGTAACATATTTGTACCATTAGTTGTGGTTGCGTTTAAACCAACAAAATGTTGTTTTAAGAATTGTTTGTTTGTTTTTTTAACAATAAAACATGAACTTCGGCACAATGGTAGAGATAATGGAAGAGCTAAATTCCTTAATCTGCTTAGTGTAGTTAGGTTTACAAGACAAGACACTACAGTGGTCCTTGTCGAACCGACCTAATCTTCCAAGTACCCCTTAACTGACTGAGGAGTTGTGGTCGAGCATTTTGATATCAGAACTGACGCCCAATTAAATCCTGTACTGTATTTGACCTTCAAAGCTTTTACCTCTATTCAAGGTACTGCTTTAGCAGCTTAAATAGGTAGTTAATTTTACAATAAAATAAGCATCATAAATATTACTCTAGAATTTCTGTTTAGGTATGTGCAAAATGGATGATCATTTTAGTTTAAAAGTTAAAACTGAGGGTTAAGAAGCCCTCTCTAAAACTTAACCTGTAGATCAATGACCTAAGGGTGACTTCCGAACTACCAAAAATGACCCGGCAGGCGGGCTGCATGCAAGGATGGGATCGCTCAGATGGTCACCCATCCAAAGTACAGCCACATTCCGTTATCTTGCAACGTCGGAAGCCTCTCGTCAAGGCCACTGGCCACTGTTTTATGGGGACCTATAATTTTATAACATGAAATAGCAAAACCTACCATGCATAAATAAATATGAATTTGAGAATTAATGTTAGCACAACCGTTTCCTGAAGTATTCTGATATATATTTATTTATTTATTTATTATAAAAGTATATATATATATTATAAAAAGGTAAAAGTTATCTTTAAATAATAACTGTCAAGCATATCCCAATCATGACTACAATTATTGTGAGAGTTGACAAACAATTTTGCATTTACTAAATTAAATATTCTGAAATGAAATTTAAATTACAATTTTATAAAATTTTGAAAGTATAATAATAGTATTCAACCACGTCTGTAATATATTGTTAAAGTAATTTAGCAGCTACCTGAGATCAAAATACATACGTTAAAGTATAATGAAAGTATATAACACGTACAAATTAGGCTTATATTCAAGTAACAAATCTATATATTTATAATCTATATCAATATAATCATTTTAAGCGAGAAAATGTTTCTTTTATGATATTACGTTGAGAGATTTTTTATTTTGTTTGGTCTTTAATATTGTTTAACTAAAAAAAATCGAGGAGTGAATCAAGAAACGATTTGTCTCTTGCTGAATCAATGGTCATTAGCCCACTGAAACAGAAACATTTAATGGCATCAGAAGAGAGGTCTCGTTCCTTCAATAGATGCAAAAAATTAAGCATTGTCTTTTATCACAGTTACACTTTAAGGGTTTTTATTCTTAAACTTTTTAATTGTTTATTATTTTAATTTATAGTAGTTTATTTTACCGTAGTTGATATTTTTATGGCTAAAAATATCTTGTAATGACTTTTTTAAATTTAACTCTCATCAACGACAGAAATGATTGAAAATTGATAAAATAATAGATGACATTATAAAAAAAACCCTTACATGTTTTAAAATCAAGTTTTTACAATTGTATATCTAACTATGTACTTTATTTTACCAGGCAAACATAGATATAAGGACCCTTCTCTAACAACAAATCTGAATATACGTATCTAGAATACTATACACCGTTCTTATTGTAATTATTACACCCTATCTACACTTAAATAAACATATAAAATGTCTAATAGTAAAAATAATGTTTAAAATATAAAATAGAGGTTTCCATCATCATTGAACTATTGAGATATATGTTCACAAACTATAAAATTCCAAAACTAAAGTGAAATTGTAGACTACAATATTATCCTAGAAAAAAAAAAATAACTAAGCACTCGGAAATAACTATAATAAGTTTTTTATTTTTAATACAAACCAAATTTTACTATGATAAAGGCGAACTTAAATGGTTAACTAAGGATGACACCTTCTGAAGGCATGGACGCACATTGTATGTAAATTTAAATAAATTGGAAGGATTAAGTAGATTCTATCAGGCTAGTGACAGAAAGTCACCTAGGTCAAGCTCACCTCCCTCTCTAGTAATCCTACATAACTAGTTCCCATCCCACCACCTGTTATATTAGCTAGAACGCCGATCTCAGTCTAGCGATACCACTAAAGATGCCACTTTACAGTATTGCTGAAACGTTTGTTTAACTTATAAATGGAATAGATAACATCTTGATGCGGTTGACACTGGACACTCCGGTTATTACACACGTCGCTTGAGGCTAAGTTCTAAGATTGGTTATGATAGTTCAATATAACATGGGTCCAGTATCTAATATCACTTAATATACTTGATGAAGGTCTCTACTTAAGATCCATAGTCAAAACTAGTACTATCTAAGGTATTGTAATTATTTAGAACATGAAACATAACGGACATGTAATTATTAAACAGTTTGTTACAACTGGGCAGTTACGACATAACAGTCCCCTTCTTGCTTGATTGTAACATAGTACAACCATTGCTTTTACCGATGCATTGATTCAGCTGGTTATGGGAATAGTATATTACCTGATCTAAATATAACCTAACTGTACCACAACTTAATTAAAACTTTTAAAACTACAACGTATTATTCCAATTACATAACTATTCTTATCCATAAGCCTGACCTACAATATTATTATAGTTTTAAATTTTAAGTAACATATTTCTTAGATGATAAAGACTTTTTAATGTTACTAATACAGATACAATAACATAAGAGTTTTAATTATATTTTCATTTTTATAACTTTTACATAAGTAAAGTGTTAAAAGTTTGACAAATTTACCTTTTATATCAAGGTAACTAAAAGTAACATATTGATTATAACATTTTGAAACTTTTATTAGCTTAATTTACCTTTTTTCTTATATAATAATATGTAAATAATCAAACTTTTACTTGAAAGTAAGCCTCAGACATAGATACCTTATACAGTATGAATCAATAAAAAATATTATTACTATCAATAAAATATGTATAATTGAGTACATTTACTTGTACATAAACTGATAAAGACAGGGCCTGCACATAACACATATAATAAGAAATAAGTAAATACATATAGCACTTGATTACGATGTATCAAGTGTTATATGTATAACCTTCCATAAAATCAAAATCAGCCGGATTATTTATATTGACACTTAAAACTAATAAATTACCAACATATATTAAAATAAAGTAATAATAAAATAACTGAATACACAGTTTAAAAGCTGTAAGGCGGCGGACAATGACAACTGCTCGGCTCGACAGTAGCTGTGCGTATATGGGCTTGTGTGGCGTTGGACGGCGCAGCGGAAATGTACATTGCCAGACAAAAACCAGTCTCGTAGTTGACTGACAGGCCAACGAAAGGTCGTGAGTCGCACAATGTGTCTCTCATGAGTCACCACCTATAACCCAAACACACTACTGGATTAAATTAGAAACATTACTACGAAAATAATATTTTTGTAATGATTACGCGTATATGCACTTACAGCGTTTAGAGCAAAGTCAACATATGCGCTTACGGCGTGGGAAGGGTTATTAAGAATCAAGAATTTATTGCCGTAAAACATTTACAAAAAAAAAAAAAAAAAAAAAATTGTATTGACATCGTGAGAGTTATAACTAAACTTATATTATTATAATTAATGGCGCTTATAACATAATCTCTGCTATAATAGATAATTATTGTTGACAATGAATTCAAAAGTATCATAAAAAACTAAACAAGCCAAGACACAATACATTTGATATAATTCAATTATTACAACTAAAAATTTACAAATATTTAACCCAGTCAATTTGAAAAAATTCTTGAACATTGTACAAGCATTCCATTACTAACACAGTTTTCAATTTGCTTTTAAAGGATGGAAGAGGCAATGACTTGATTTTAATTGGTAAAGCATTGTATAGTTTGACAGATGTGTATAGAAGATTTCTCTGAGAGCTAGTATACCTAAGCTGCTGAACTCTAATATTATTTCTATTCCCGGTTTCATATTGATGAAAGTCACTATTTAATTTAAAAGATTCTAAATTACTATGTACATAATTAAGACTGAACAGGACATACAGTGAATATACAGTTAAAATACCCAGATTTGAAAACAGAGGTTTACAATGAGCTCTCATACTAACATTACAAATTAATCTAATAGCCTTCTTTTGAAGTACAAATATTTTAGAAGTATAAGGACTAGAACCCCATAGTAGTATTCCATAGCACAATAAACCTTGTATTTGAGAAAAATAAACATGTAAGAGTACATTTGGATCTACTGTAAACTTTAACCTTCTTAGCATATAAAGACCCTTTGCTATTTTCTTACTAACAGACTCTACATGTAAATGCCAGCTAAGTTTTGGATCAAGAACAATACCAAAAAATTTTAAAGGTACTGTTCCTACTTCATTGTGAGAACTTCTATTGTAAGAGAAACTAATATCAGAGATTTCCCCCAAATTCAATGATAAATTATCGCTAGCACACCAATCATTCAGCAATAATGAGCTGTCAACTAGACAATTTTTTACATCAGTTCTAGAATTACAACTAACTTTAAGACCAAAGTCATCATCAAAAAGAAATCCTTCTTTATGAGGACCTTCAATATTACAAATTATATCATTTATATAGATATTGTTCAGGATTGGTCCAAATATGGAGCCCTGAGGGACCCCATACTTAACCTTCCTACCTAGAGAGAACTGACCATCCCTGTAAACAAACTAGTTGCGGTCCATTAGATATGACAATACTAATACTAGGTTGACAGATTCAGAATTAAATCCATAGTGATAAAGTTTACTACCAAGTATGTTATGCTTAACAGTATCAAATGCCTTAGACATGTCATATGACCTAAAACTAACAGAACGACCTTTTTCTAAATCATCAATTACAGCATTTACCAAACTTATCACTGCATTACTAGTATTTCTACGTGGCCTAAAGCCAAATTGTTTGTCAGTAAAAATTCCATAGCTTTCAAAATGATATGATATTTGGTCTTGCATTATGGCCTCAAATACTTTAGATATCACAGGCACAATTGATATAGGCCTATAATTGTTTATCTGCTTCTTGTCCCCTTTTTTGAAAACAGGAATAACCTTAATATGTTATAATATAGTTGGAAAAAAACTATTGCTAACCAAACAAACATTAAACAAATAACTTAAAATTTCACATATGTAAGGGGCAGATATTTTTAACACCTCAGAGTTTATACCATATATATCCAAACATTTTGAATTACTAAGTCCAAATATTTTCATTTACACATATTCCACACTGACATGTTGAAAACAAAAACTAATACTGGGCCTTGTACATTTATTAATGTATTGAGAGCTGTGATAATTACTAATAGGTACATTTTTACTGTCTTCTTCAACATGATCTACAAAGAAGTTATTGAATGAATCAGCGTTATTATTTACATGTGTACCAACAGCTTTACTGTTTCATTCGTAAGGCTTTTCACAACTTTCCACACAGCTTTATTTTAATTTTTTGACTGCTCTATTAAATTATTAATAAGTAACCTAACAAATAAAGATGTGTTCTGGTCATTAACTAACCTAACTACCTTTCTATTTAAATTTTCAAAACTTTGAGGGTCCTTTTTTACATTTATAACAGGTTTAAATATTATGGCTAGATGGTCAGATAGATGAGTATTAATAACTTGGGTCTCACATCTGCTAAAATGAATATCAGTCACTACGTTATCAATGCAGCTACCGTCATTAAATATACCTGGCCTAGTGATCAAATTTATAGTAATATGGAGACCAAAACATTCAAAGAATTTACAAAGATCCCTTTTAAAATTATCATTATGATTAAAATTTACATTAAAATCAGCACATAGAACTAAATTATAATTAAATTTATAAACAGCACTTAAAATATTATTAAGACAGGTTAAAAAGTTGTTAAAATAGTTTACATCATTATTATACGGCCTATACAATGACAATACAATTATTTTTTCATTTGGAAGTTCAATTGCAGCAGCTTCGCACACCATTTCCAGAAAGAGCTCTTTCACAATGCTTAGTTCTTTAAGTTCCAAGCCATTAATCACAAAAATTGCTGCTCCACCATGAATTGAAGTTGTCCTTCCAAAATAGGATGCTAGTTCATAGCCAGGGATTGCAAGATACTTTCCATCATCATTGCCAGTCATTGTCCAATCATTCCAGTCATTGTCCAAGAGGACAGTGTCAAGAAATTTAATTAGTAATGTTATATTATCTACGAGGATGTCAAAATCTTGATCAGGGTAGTTATTCCCCAACATAGTATATTTTATTAGATTTCGCATTATTATAAAATTAGTTTTAAAATTTATTTATAAAATCGTAATGATAAAAAAACTAAAACTAATTATTTATTTAAAAAATTGAATGAAGTGTACTTCGTTAAAAATTGTATTATATAGATTAGTTTAAAACAATAGAGCATCGTGTCACATTTCAACAACGACCAATATTTCTTAAATAATTATATTGGGTTCATCAGGTTGTGAGCGGAGAGAGTTGAACATAATAGTGGTTAACATCATCATTATTTATTGTACAGTAGCAAGTCTACTACTAAATAGTTAGCTCCTAATTAGCCTGATACTGGGACATGATCTGTATGAGAGAGGTCATTTGTATACATGATATAGGTTAACACGTTTATAAATATTAGTACAGTAGCAAGTCTACTACTAAATAGTTAGCTCCTAATTAGTGTGATACTGTGACATGATCTGTATGAGAGAGGTCATTTGTATACATGATATAGGTTAACACGTTTATAAATATATTAGTACATTAGCAAGTCTACTACTAAATAGTTAGCTCCTAATTAGCCTGATACTGGGACATGATCTGTATGAGAGAGGTCATTTGTATACATGATATAGGTTAACACGTTTATAAATATTAGTACAGTAGCAAGTCTACTACTAAATAGTTAGCTCCTAATTAGCCTGATACTGGGACATGATCTGTATGAGAGAGGTCATTTGTATACATGATATAGGTTAACACGTTTATAAATATTAGTACAGTAGCAAGTCTACTACTAAATAGTTAGCTCCTAATTAGTGTGATACTGGGACATGATCTGTATGAGAGAGGTCATTTGTATACATGATATAGGTTAACACGTTTATAAATATTAGTACATTAGCAAGTGTACTATTAACTAGATAGCTCCTAATTAGTGTGATACAGTGACATGATCTGTATGAGAGAGGTCATTTGTATACATGATATAGGTTAACACGTTTATAAATATTAGTACATTAGCAAGTGTACTACTAACTAGTTAGCTCCTAATTAGTGTGATACTGGTACATGATCTGTATGAGAGAGGTCATTTGTATACATGATATAGGTTAACACGTTTATAAATATTAGTACATTAGCAAGTGTACTACTAACTAGTTAGCTCCTAATAAGTCTGATACTGTGACATGATCTGTATGAGAGAGGTCATTTGTATACATGATATAGGTTAACACGTTTATAAATATTAGTACATTAGCAAGTGTACTACTAACTAGTTAGCTCCTAATTAGTGTGATACTGGGACATGATCTGTATGAGAGACGTCATTTGTATACATGATATAGGTTAACACGTTTATAAATATTAGTACATTAGCAAGTGTACTACTAACTAGTTAGCTCCTAATAAGTCTGATACTGGGACATGATCTGTATGAGAGAGGTCATTTGTATACATGATATAGGTTAACACGTTTATAAATATTAGTACATTGTACCGGGTCTTGGACCGGTACAGTTTCGTTTTTTCGTTGTTGTCTGCCAGGCTGCCTGAGATTCGCTTTTGCCCGGCGATTTGCGTACTTTGGTAGCCGTTGGCCCAGTTCCGTTTCGTTCCGTGTTCCAGCAGCTTCGGTCCGGTTGGCCTGTCTGGTCAGTTGTCTTGTGCTGCTTGCAGAATCTCGTTATGAGTGGCTAGACAAACTAAAACGTAAGTGTTCATTTTGTAAGTTTTAATATCTAATCACCCTTTTGGTGAAAATACTTTTGTTTAAATAATATTAATCGTTCTTACTTGTGTTTTCAGAGTTTTGTTAAATTTATATTCTTTGTCTAGATGTTTTAACCTAGGTTCGAGCCATGTGCTCATTGTTACCTTTTTGACTTTAATTGCTTTATTATCTCTGGTTTCATATTTAATAGTAGTTCTGTATAATGTTTTGTTGAGCCTTTTTAAGTTGCAGTTACCGATTTACCATCTTTTTGTTCATGGACAATAACCTAGCCTATCTTTAGTTTGATTTTCATGTTATGACAGATTGCTCATGTTTCAATAGCCTAGTTCTCAGTTTGTCATTTTTAGTTCCATATACGTAATTAATTCTTTTATAATTTGTTAATTTGTAATTTGTCTTAAATCTGTTTTCCAACATAATTTTTCATAGCCTAAAGTTAATCTCTCCCTCCAATCATGTATAAGTTTGTCTCTTCATGTTAAGTTTTGTTAAATCAGGCACCCTTATATTTTTAGTTGTTATGTGTAATATTTTGTTGTGATGGCTGGACTGTATTTGATGTGCTGTGTGTTGTGCCTTACAGTCCAGGGTCCTCGAGTGGGACTTTCAGCCCTCAGCCTGCCGTCCGGGGGAATTTCGATCTTCTGCACTGCTCGCCTGGCCTGAGGACCATGCTGGAGCCTGGTTTCGCCCGCTACCCTCTCTACAGCTCTGGGTATAATTCTTCAGTCCTCAGGTCAGTGTGTTCTTTTTTGTTCCCGGCGGCTGAGCTGGGGGTTTTGATGTGGATTTTTAATTTATAAAAAGAAAAACAGAAAAGAAAAGGGCAGTGAAATATAAGAAAAAAGAAGAAAAAAAATCTGTGGAACTTTATGTGGCCTAGGCCTAAAACCCAGAAAAGTGATTTTTGCAACACAGCCATGGGGACTTAATTTTTTTTTATTAAAGAGGGAAAAACTTTTAAAATACCCAAAGATTTTTTTTTGATGTTAATATTTATTTATATCTATATTTATTGTTATTTAGTTTACTTAGTATTTGGTTGTTATATTTTTTTTAGATTTTATATTGGTTAGGGCCCCATTGTTAAGTTATGTTATTTATTTATTTAAATGTTTAGGCCTAGTGATCGTTATTTATTTTTGTTGTTGTTAATTGTATTATAGATGTCTTGAAGTGCATTTTTACTCGAACGGTACCGTGTTAGATTTTCTTTTTAATTGTTTAATTTGTTAAACTTTCACCAAAAGGGGATTATGGTGCTTTTGCTTAACTTTTAATTCGGAGCTGCCCAGGGATTCCGGCTTACTCCCTGGCCCGGTGGAATCAAGGGGATGCGGGCCAAATTGCCGGTGTAATTGGTGATACCAAAAATTTTATAATTTTCTTCACTTTTAGTCGGGGCCTATTAAATTTTTCTTACGTTTTGGGGTGTCTCAGGCTAGGCTGCAGATAGGCCATGTAGTTGTTAATTTGTTAATTTTGGTATTTGTTGAGTTTGTTGTTCTTGTAGCTTTTGTGTGTTTTGTTAGTTATTTAAGTGCAAATTTTATATTGTGGCCTTCTGCCTATTTTATATTGTGGCCTTCTGCCGTTTTGATTTATTAAATGATGTTTTTTTGGTAATAAAATTAGTTTTGCTCAGCTGCCGAGTGTTATTTTGACCCTCCAACTGCCACCCGTGATCCCATCGCTCGATTTGTTTTGAGCCATCCCCCCGGTTGGCACGCTTTCCAGCTTTGGTGGGGGGGATGGGTCTCAATTGGTAGCAGAGCGTGGTTGCCTAAAAAAAAAAAAAAAAAAAAAAAAAAATTAATTCTTTCTTGGTTGTTGACGGTGGGTGTTTGCCAGTTAGTAGGCCATGGTTGGCCGACCTACCGTCAAGGTGTCTTGGTATTGTAAAAAAAAAAAAAAAAAAAGAAAAAAGAAACAAATAAATAATTATTTAAAAAAAAAAATTTTTGAAACCAATAAATAATTTAACTTAGAAAAAAAAAAAAAGAAAAAAAAAAAAAAACCTAGGCAATCCGCTTGGTTACTTTGTTGAATGGGTTTCATGGGTGGATTGGAGTGGTCGGCAGTGGCTCGGTAGGCTGAGGGTTTAGTTCGTCTTGGACCCTGGAGTTGTCGTTTTTTGTGTACTGTTGAGAATTTTGTTTTGCGAGATGGCCTATCTGCAGAATGTTGCGCTCCTGGTCAAGGAGGAGTTGATTTTCGAATTGAGGTCGCGGGGTGTGACTCCGGAAGGGGATGTTTTGAATCTCCGGAGGTTGCTGCGGGAGCAGTTGTCCGCGGGTACGGCGGTGGATTGGTCTGACCTGCTGGAGGTTGGTGATGAGTTGGGGATTTGTAAACGGAAGGTGGAAGATTGGGAAGGGGTGTTAGAGGATTTGCAGTTTGAACCTCCAGTAGGTCGTGACCGGGCCTGCCGCCTTGCACGTTTGGGGCATCTGCTTGCCCGTTTAAGGCTGGTCAACCGGGCACCGGGGTTGGAACCATCGGATAGGGCGTGGATCTTGGAGAGTGTGTCTAGGCTGGATGAGATTTTTCAGGCACTCTCCGGGTCCACGACTCCTACGGGTCTGGGTCAGCGGCCTGCTTTTGCACTTTCTCCTAACGTGTCGAGGCCGCAGGCTGAGACAACGGCTCTCACTGTGCCTGAGGTTCCTTCTGAGCCTGCAGGCGTTTCTGTTGAGGTTGCTTGTGGTTCGGCTCCAGCTGCCGTTCCTACTACTTCTTTGGGTTCACCTGCTCTTCTGCAGCTGAGCTACCACAAGCTGCCTAACCCTCTCACGCCCATGATCCAGAATCTCCCTGTGATCGATGGGATGGATCCTGAGGAGCTTCTTAAGTTTCTGGTGGCCTTTCTCAGACTTAGTGAGATGCCCGGCATGCAGGCTGGGGACTTGCTTCGTCTGGTGTTCCCTTATTGCAGAGGTCCCGTTGGGGAGTTGCTGAGTTCTGTCTTGGCCAGTGATGCCTCGGTGGACTCGTTCCATCGAGAGTTACTTTCATCGTTTCTTCCCATTCGACTCAGGGAGAGGATGGTCATGGACAGATTTTATCGGTCGCAGGGTAGGGGCGAGTCTCTGGCAGCCTATGTCTCTTCAGTCAAGGAAGCTCGTCAAGCGTTGCGCCTCACCCTTTCTGAAGCTGACACCGTTCGTGTCATCCTGGATGGCATTTCTCCCGAAGAACGGTGCAGATTGGTTTTTGCTGGTGTTCCTTCGACTTTTCGGGAGCTGCATCAGCTGTGCATTGTTTCGCGCAGCGTGCAGTTCTCAGACCAGCAAGGGAGGGATTCTGAGAGTCATCGTGCTCTCCCCACCCGTCGACCAGCTATGTCTGTAGGTGTGAGTCAGCCAGTGGAGGGTCGTGGTTCTCGGCCTCCTGTTGTGTGTTTTGCTTGTGGCCAACCTGGTCACATTCGACGTGACTGTCCACGTGCTCGAGGTCGTGGGGCGGGAAACGCTCAGCGCGGGGGGTTGCCTCCACAGTAGCTCCCCGCGTTGTTGCGACTGACCGTGGCCATTTGCCTCTGACGCGTGCCCATCGCAGGAGCGTCGGGGATGTTTCGGGCCTTGCTGGCATGGCTTCCCTGGGACTTAGGGCGGTCACCTCGGTGTGTCCTGGCGTTTTTGTTTCTTTTGGTGGTACGGTGTGTCGAGCCCTTCTTGATTCTGGTTCGGCATGCAGTATCATCAGCCTTTCTCTTTTTGAGTCCCTTGACGCCTTAGGACTTGTCAGGCACACCGAGCCTTCTTCTATTACTTGCTGGACGGCATCCCAAACTCCTCTACCCATACTTCTAAAGGCGTCATTACATTTTAAAATTGAAGGATTTTCCTGGAGGTGGGGTTTTCTTGTTGCCAAGGACCTGGCGGTTTCTTGTATCCTAGGGGCAGACTTCATTTCCAAAAGTGGTATGGTGCTTGACCTCCAGAAGCGCCAGATATTTTTCAAGTTTAATCGGCGAGTTTTGGTGCCTCTAGTAGGTGATTCTGACTGCCCTCCTGCAGTCAGAGAGGTGGGTTGTGAGCCCGAACAACCCAAGGTGGATCCAGGTTGGTCATCTCCCCCCTGAGCAGGCGGAGGCCATTAGGAGGCTGTGTTTGCGGTTTCCTGATGTGCTTACGGCTGAGCTTGGGGTCACTTCGCTTCTGGAGTATGAGATCCACCTCACCGATTCTCAGCCAGTTAGGAGTCATCCGTACAAACTTGCTCCCCCAAAGATGGAGGTTATGAGGGCTATGATTGAAGATCTTCTGAGCAAGGGTGTGATTGAACCGTCTCGTTCTGCTTATGCCAGTCCAGCTTTTCTTGTGCCCAAGCCTAATGGTAAGTCTAGGCTTGTGATGGATTATCGGAGGCTCAACGCTAAGGTCGCTATTGACTCGGTACCTCTGCCTGATTTGCATTCTGCGTTTGATTGGTTCGGTAAGGCTAAGTTTTTCAGTGTGTTTGATTTGAACCAGGCCTACCATCAGATTCCATTGAAGAAGGAATCACGGCCCATGACTAGCTTCTGTGTTCCCTGGAATCTCTATCAGTTCACTAGGGTTCCTATGGGTCTTGCTGTGGGTGCCCAGACTCTTACTCGTCTGCTTGATTCCATCTTCCATGATGTGAAGTTCAAGTTTGTTTTCAATTACCTGGACGATCTTCTTGTCTACAGTGAGACTTTCGGGGAACACATGCAACATCTGGAGGAAGTTCTTAGTCGCCTCAAATCAGCTGGCCTTACCGTCAATCCAGAGAAAGTCACTTTTGCTCGTCCTGAGATTTCTTTTCTGGGTCATCTTATCTCTTCTCGAGGCGTCTGCATAGATCCTGCGAGGACCCAGGGCATTCGGGATTTTCCTCCTCCCAGAGATGCCAAGGGGATTGCCCGTTTTGTGGGGATGGTGAATTTTTACCGTCGCTTCATCCCTAACGTGGCCGAGCTTGCTGCCCCGTTGAACGAGCTGCGTAAGAAAGGTGTCCCTTTTGTGTGGGGCCAAGCTCAGCAGACTGCCTTTGATGCTCTCAAGGAGGCTATCATGCAACCTCCTGTCCTGCGTATGCCTGATTTTAGCAGAGAATTCATTCTTCAGACTGATGCCTCCTCCTCCGCCATTGCTGCTGTTCTTTCTCAGGAGTTTGATGGGGTCAGGCAGCCCATCGCTTTTGCTTCGAGGACGTTGTCTCACCAGGAAAGGAAAGCTTCTTCCATCTATGAGTTAGAGTGTCTGGCTGTTGTCTTCGGTACGGACAAGTTTCGGCATTTCTTGGAACACGCTGAGTTCTTGCTGGAGACGGACAATCAGGCACTGTCTTGGCTTCTTGCCCATCCCCGACAGCTTGGGAAAATTGGTCGCTGGGTGGTCAAAATTTCTGCCTTTAAGTTCCGAGTTCAACATCTTAGGGGTACCCAGAATGTCATCGCGGATGCTCTTTCCCGCATGTACCACGAACCCAGTGATCCACCTACTGAGGCTGTTGCTCAGTGTGGTGCTGTTCTTCTGGATTTTCCTCTGGCTTTTGACGACCTACTGTCCCATCAGCAGAAAGATCCCGAGCTGTCAGTCATCTTAGGTGAGCTTCAAGAGGGAGGTGCCCACCCTCCCTATTTTCTGTCCAAAGGGGTACTCTGTTGCCGTCCTCGACAGAGGGGTGAACCCCGTGTAGTGCTGCCTAGTCATCTAGTACCGATGGTCTTTCAGTATTATCACTCTTCTCTTGTGGGCGGTCATCTTGGCATTCATAAGACCATCGCTAAGATTCGTAGGTACTTCATCTGGAAGGGCATGGACCGGGATGTTGCTGGCAGAGTGCGGGCTTGTCACCTGTGCTCTCTCAGCAAGCCTAGTCAGAATGCAAGGTTAGGGTTGTTATCTTCTGAGGTGGCCGAGCGTCCTTTTGAGAAGGTGTTCATCGACTACGTGGGTCCTTTTCCCCGTAGCAAGTCAGGTAGCTCCTACCTACTTGTTTGTGTGGATGCTTTCTCGAAGTTCGTTTGGCTTTTCCCACTTCGGAGTGCCACGGCTAAGCTCACCATCCGTGCTCTCCAGTCCCAACTCTTCCAGCACTTTGGTGTGCCTTCCACTCTTGTGTCCGACAACGGTAGCCAGTTTACCTCCCATGAGTTTCGTAGGTTCTGTTTTGGCAATGGTATCAGGCATGTGACTACCTCTCCTTATTACCCACAGCCTTCTCATGCAGAGCGGTTCAACCGCAATCTTCGGTCTGCCCTTATTACCTTCCATGCTGAGAAGCAGAACACCTGGGATGAGAGTCTCTCTTGGCTCCAGCTTGCTTTTAATTCTTCCAAGCATGAGAGTCACAATGCCACTCCCTTCGAGATTCTACATGGCTACCCTCCTAACAACCCTTTGTCCAACTTGTGGAGGTTAGAGGATCTTCTACCTACGCCAGGTGCCACTGACGTAGTGTCCACGTGGCGGGCTGCTCGGCGCAACCTGCTACGTGCTAGAGAGAGAGTGAGGAGGAGGTATGATAAGGGTCGTACTCCTAACCCTTTTCAGGTTGGAGATCTGGTTCTTTGTCAGGCTCACCCGGTCAGTTCGGCCGCGGAACGAAGAGCTGCAAAGTTGTGCTATCGGTGGTCTGGTCCCCACCGCATCGACAGGTTTTTGTCACCGGTGACTGCTCTGCTGGTTGATCCCCAGTCAGGCAGGGTGTTTAGGAAAGCCCATGTGTCCCAGCTTAAGGCTTTCCGGGGAACGGTTGATCCAGGAGTTGGTGTTCCTGGGGGTTTCTTGGGGCAACGAGTTTGATCACCTCTGCGCCCTAGGTGGCTGTTCTGAGAGAGTCTTTTTCTCGCTTTTTCTTGTCGGGCCCGACAGTCAGGGTAGTTTGCTCCCTGTTCGAGGGGTTTCCCCTCTTAGTTTCTCTTGGACGTCCTTGGAACACCACTCTTCGGAGGTCTTCGTCTTCTCTTGGTTCCCTGAGGTACCGAGTGTTCTCCCCTGCCTGGGTGTGTTGAGGTTTGCAGAGGGAGGTTGTACCGGGTCTTGGACCGGTACAGTTTCGTTTTTTTCGTTGTTGTCTGCCAGGCTGCCTGAGATTCGCTTTTGCCCTGCGTTTTGCGTACTTTGGTAGCCGTTGGCCCAGTTCCGTTTCGTTCCGTGTTCCAGCAGCTTCGGTCAGGTTGGCCTGTCTGGTCAGTTGTCTTGTGCTGCCTGCAGAATCTCGTTATGAGTGGCTAGACAAACTAAAACGTAAGTGTTCATTTTGTAAGTTTTAATATCTAATCACCCTTTTGGTGAAAATACTTTTGTTTAAATAATATTAATCGTTCTTACTTGTGTTTTCAGAGTTTTGTTAAATTTATATTCTTTGTCTAGATGTTTTAACCTAGGTTCGAGCCATGTGCTCATTGTTACCTTTTTGACTTTAATTGCTTTATTATCTCTGGTTTCATATTTAATAGTAGTTCTGTATAATGTTTTGTTGAGCCTTTTTAAGTTGCAGTTACCGATTTACCATCTTTTTGTTCATGGACAATAACCTAGCCTATCTTTAGTTTGATTTTCATGTTATGACAGATTGCTCATGTTTCAATAGCCTAGTTCTCAGTTTGTCATTTTTAGTTCCATATACGTAATTAATTCTTTTATAATTTGTTAATTTGTAATTTGTCTTAAATCTGTTTTCCAACATAATTTTTCATAGCCTAAAGTTAATCTCTCCCTCCAATCATGTATAAGTTTGTCTCTTCATGTTAAGTTTTGTTAAATCAGGCACCCTTATATTTTTAGTTGTTATGTGTAATATTTTGTTGTGATGGCTGGACTGTATTTGATGTGCTGTGTGTTGTGCCTTACAGTCCAGGGTCCTCGAGTGGGACTTTCAGCCCTCAGCCTGCCGTCCGGGGGAATTTCGATCTTCTGCACTGCTCGCCTGGCCTGAGGACCATGCTGGAGCCTGGTTTCGCCCGCTACCCTCTCTACAGCTCTGGGTATAATTCTTCAGTCCTCAGGTCAGTGTGTTCTTTTTTGTTCCCGGCGGCTGAGCTGGGGGTTTTGATGTGGATTTTTAATTTATAAAAAGAAAAACAGAAAAGAAAAGGGCAGTGAAATATAAGAAAAAAGAAGAAAAAAAATCTGTGGAACTTTATGTGGCCTAGGCCTAAAACCCAGAAAAGTGATTTTTGCAACACAGCCATGGGGACTTAATTTTTTTTTATTAAAGAGGGAAAAACTTTTAAAATACCCAAAGATTTTTTTTTGATGTTAATATTTATTTATATCTATATTTATTGTTATTTAGTTTACTTAGTATTTGGTTGTTATATTTTTTTTAGATTTTATATTGGTTAGGTCCCCATTGTTAAGTTATGTTATTTATTTATTTAAATGTTTAGGCCTAGTGATCGTTATTTATTTTTGTTGTTGTTAATTGTATTATAGATGTCTTGAAGTGCATTTTTACTCGAACGGTACCGTGTTAGATTTTCTTTTTAATTGTTTAATTTTTTAAACTTTCACCAAAAGGGGATTATGGTGCTTTTGCTTAACTTTTAATTCGGAGCTGCCCAGGGATTCCGGCTTACTCCCTGGCCCGGTGGAATCAAGGGATGCGGGCCAAATTGCCGGTGTAATTGGTGATACCAAAAATTTTATAATTTTCTTCACTTTTAGTCGGGGCCTATTAAATTTTTCTTACGTTTTGGGGTGTCTCAGGCTAGGCTGCAGATAGGCCATGTAGTTGTTAATTTGTTAATTTTGGTATTTGTTGAGTTTGTTGTTCTTGTAGCTTTTGTGTGTTTTGTTATTTATTTAAGTGCAAATTTTATATTGTGGCCTTCTGCCTATTTTATATTGTGGCCTTCTGCCGTTTTGATTTATTAAATGATGTTTCTTGAAATAAAATTAGTTTTGCTCAGCTGCCGAGTGTTATTTTGACCCTCCAACTGCCACCCGTGATCCCATCGCTTTACTCGTTTTGAGCCATCCCCCAGTTGGCACGCTTTCCAGCTTTGGTGGGGGGGATGGGTCTCAACATTAGCAAGTGTACTACTAACTAGATAGCTCCTAATTAGTGTGATACTGGGACATGATCTGTATGAGAGACGTCATTTGTATACATGATATAGGTTAACACGTTTATAAATATTAGTACATTAGCAAGTCTACTACTAATTAGTTAGCTCCTAATTAGTCTAATACTGTGACATGACCTGTATGAGAGAGGTAATTTGTATACATGATATAGGTTAACACGTTTATAAATATTAGTACATTAGCAAGTGTACTACTAACTAGTTAGCTCCTAATTAGTCTAATACTGTGACATGATCTGTATGAGAGAGGTCATTTGTATACATGATATAGGTTAACACGTTTATAAATATTAGTACATTAGCAAGTGTACTATTAACTAGATAGCTCCTAATTAGTCTAATACTGTGACATGATCTGTATGAGAGAGGTCATTTGTATACATGATATAGGTTAACACGTTTATAAATATTAGTACATTAGCAAGTGTACTACTAACTAGTTAGCTCCTAATTAGTCTAATATTGTGACATGATCTGTATAAGAGAGGTCATTTGTATACATGATATAGGTTAACACGTTTATAAATATTAGTACATTAGCAAGTGTACTACTAACTAGTTAGCTCCTAATTAGTCTAATACTGGGACATGATCTGTATAAGAGAGGTCATTTGTATACATGATATAGGTTAACACGTTTATAAATATTAGTACATTAGCAAGTGTATTACTAACTAGTTAGCTCCTAATAAGTCTGATACTGGGACATGATCTGTATGAGAGAGGTCATTTGTATACATGATATAGGTTAACACGTTTATAAATATTAGTACATTAGCAAGTGTACTACTAACTAGTTAGCTCCTAATTAGTCTGATACTGGGACATGATCTGTATAAGAGAGGTCATTTGTATACATGATATAGGTTAACACGTTTATAAATATTAGTACATTAGCAAGTGTACTACTAACTAGTTAGCTCCTAATTAGTGTGATACTGGGACATGATCTGTATAAGAGAGGTCATTTGTATACATGATATAGGTTAACACGTTTATAAATATTAGTACATTAGCAAGTGTACTACTAACTAGTTAGCTCCTAATTAGTCTAATACTGTGACATGATCTGTATGAGAGAGGTCATTTGTATACATGATATAGGTTAACACGTTTATAAATATTAGTACATTAGCAAGTGTACTACTAACTAGTTAGCTCCTAATTAGTCTAATACTGTGACATGATCTGTATGAGAGAGGTCATTTGTATACATGATATAGGTTAACACGTTTATAAATATTAGTACATTAGCAAGTGTACTACTAACTAGTTAGCTCCTAATTAGTCTAATACTGTGACATGATCTGTATGAGAGAGGTCATTTGTATACATGATATAGGTTAACACGTTTATAAATATTAGTACATTAGCAAGTGTACTACTAACTAGTTAGCTCCTAATTAGTCTAATACTGTGACATGATCTGTATGAGAGAGGTCATTTGTATACATGATATAGGTTAACACGTTTATAAATATTAGTACATTAGCAAGTGTACTACTAACTAGTTAGCTCCTAATTAGTCTAATACTGTGACATGATCTGTATGAGAGAGGTCATTTGTATACATGATATAGGTTAACACGTTTATAAATATTAGTACATTAGCAAGTGTACTACTAACTAGTTAGCTCCTAATTAGTGTGATACTGGGACATGATCTGTATAAGAGAGGTCATTTGTATATATGATATAGGTTAACACGTTTATAAATATTAGTACATTAGCAAGTGTACTACTAACTAGTTAGCTCCTAATTAGTCTAATACTGGGACATGATCTGTATGAGAGAGGTCATTTGTATACATGATATAGGTTAACACGTTTATAAATATTAGTACATTAGCAAGTGTACTACTAACTAGTTAGCTCCTAATTAGTCTAATACTGGGACATGATCTGTATGAGAGAGGTCATTTGTATACATGATATAGGTTAACACGTTTATAAATATTAGTACATTAGCAAGTGTACTACTAACTAGTTAGCTCCTAATTAGTCTAATACTGTGACATGATCTGTATGAGAGAGGTCATTTGTATACATGATATAGGTTAACACGTTTATAAATATTAGTACATTAGCAAGTGTACTACTAACTAGTTAGCTCCTAATTAGTCTAATACTGTGACATGATCTGTATGAGAGAGGTCATTTGTATACATGATATAGGTTAACACGTTTATAAATATTAGTACATTAGCAAGTGTACTACTAACTAGTTAGCTCCTAATTAGTCTAATACTGTGACATGATCTGTATGAGAGAGGTCATTTGTATACATGATATAGGTTAACACGTTTATAAATATTAGTACATTAGCAAGTGTACTACTAACTAGTTAGCTCCTAATTAGTCTAATACTGTGACATGATCTGTATGAGAGAGGTCATTTGTATACATGATATAGGTTAACACGTTTATAAATATTAGTACATTAGCAAGTGTACTACTAACTAGTTAGCTCCTAATTAGTCTAATACTGTGACATGATCTGTATGAGAGAGGTCATTTGTATACATGATATAGGTTAACACGTTTATAAATATTAGTACATTAGCAAGTGTACTACTAACTAGTTAGCTCCTAATTAGTCTAATACTGTGACATGATCTGTATGAGAGAGGTCATTTGTATACATGATATAGGTTAACACGTTTATAAATATTAGTACATTAGCAAGTGTACTACTAACTAGTTAGCTCCTAATTAGTCTAATACTGTGACATGATCTGTATGAGAGAGGTCATTTGTATACATGATATAGGTTAACACGTTTATAAATATTAGTACATTAGCAAGTGTACTACTAACTAGTTAGCTCCTAATTAGTCTAATACTGTGACATGATCTGTATGAGAGAGGTCATTTGTATACATGATATAGGTTAACACGTTTATAAATATTAGTACATTAGCAAGTGTACTACTAACTAGTTAGCTCCTAATTAGTCTAATACTGTGACATGATCTGTATGAGAGAGGTCATTTGTATACATGATATAGGTTAACACGTTTATAAATATTAGTACATTAGCAAGTGTACTACTAACTAGTTAGCTCCTAATTAGTCTAATACTGTGACATGATCTGTATGAGAGAGGTCATTTGTATACATGATATAGGTTAACACGTTTATAAATATTAGTACATTAGCAAGTGTACTACTAACTAGTTAGCTCCTAATTAGTCTAATACTGTGACATGATCTGTATGAGAGAGGTCATTTGTATACATGATATAGGTTAACACGTTTATAAATATTAGTACATTAGCAAGTGTACTACTAACTAGTTAGCTCCTAATTAGTCTAATACTGTGACATGATCTGTATGAGAGAGGTCATTTGTATACATGATATAGGTTAACACGTTTATAAATATTAGTACATTAGTAAGTGTACTACTAACTAGTTAGCTCCTAATTAGTCTAATACTGTGACATGATCTGTATGAGAGAGGTCATTTGTATACATGATATAGGTTAACACGTTTATAAATATTAGTACATTAGCAAGTGTACTACTAACTAGTTAGCTCCTAATTAGTCTAATACTGTGACATGATCTGTATGAGAGAGGTCATTTGTATACATGATATAGGTTAACACGTTTATAAATATTAGTACATTAGCAAGTGTACTACTAACTAGTTAGCTCCTAATTAGTCTAATACTGTGACATGATCTGTATGAGAGAGGTCATTTGTATACATGATATAGGTTAACACGTTTATAAATATTAGTACATTAGCAAGTGTACTACTAACTAGTTAGCTCCTAATTAGTCTAATACTGTGACATGATCTGTATGAGAGAGGTCATTTGTATACATGATATAGGTTAACACGTTTATAAATATTAGTACATTAGCAAGTGTACTACTAACTAGTTAGCTCCTAATTAGTCTAATACTGTGACATGATCTGTATGAGAGAGGTCATTTGTATACATGATATAGGTTAACACGTTTATAAATATTAGTACATTAGCAAGTGTACTACTAACTAGTTAGCTCCTAATTAGTCTAATACTGTGACATGATCTGTATGAGAGAGGTCATTTGTATACATGATATAGGTTAACACGTTTATAAATATTAGTACATTAGCAAGTGTACTACTAACTAGTTAGCTCCTAATTAGTCTAATACTGTGACATGATCTGTATGAGAGAGGTCATTTGTATACATGATATAGGTTAACACGTTTATAAATATTAGTACATTAGCAAGTGTACTACTAACTAGTTAGCTCCTAATTAGTCTAATACTGTGACATGATCTGTATGAGAGAGGTCATTTGTATACATGATATAGGTTAACACGTTTATAAATATTAGTACATTAGCAAGTGTACTACTAACTAGTTAGCTCCTAATTAGTCTAATACTGTGACATGATCTGTATGAGAGAGGTCATTTGTATACATGATATAGGTTAACACGTTTATAAATATTAGTACATTAGCAAGTGTACTAATAGCTAGTTAGCTCCTAATTAGTCTAATACTGTGACAAGATCTGTATGAGAGAGGTCATTTGTATACATGATATAGGTTAACACGTTTATAAATATTAGTACAATAGTAAGTGTACTACTAACTAGTTAGCTCCTAATTAGTCTAATACTGTGACATGATCTGTATGAGAGAGGTCATTTGTATACATGATATAGGTTACCACGTTTATAAATATTAGTACAATAGTAAGTGTACTACTAACTAGTTAGCTCCTAATTAGTCTAATACTGTGACATGATCTGTATGAGAGAGGTCATTTGTATACATGATATAGGTTAACACGTTTATAAATATTAGTACAATAGTAAGTTTACTACTAACTAGTTAGCTCCTAATTAGTCTAATACTGTGACATGATCTGTATGAGAGAGGTCATTTGTATACATGATATAGGTTAACACGTTTATAAATATTAGTACAATAGTAAGTGTACTACTAACTAGTTAGCTCCTAATTAGTCTAATACTGTGACATGATCTGTATGAGAGAGGTCATTTGTATACATGATATAGGTTACCACGTTTATAAATATTAGTACATTAGCAAGTGTACTACTAACTAGTTAGCTCCTAATTAGTCTAATACTGTGACATGATCTGTATGAGAGAGGTCATTTGTATACATGATATAGGTTAACACGTTTATAAATATTAGTACATTAGTAAGTGTACTACTAACTAGTTAGCTCCTAATTAGTCTAATACTGTGACATGATCTGTATGAGAGAGGTCATTTGTATACATGATATAGGTTAACACGTTTATAAATATTAGTACATTAGCAAGTGTACTACTAACTAGTTAGCTCCTAATTAGTCTAATACTGTGACATGATCTGTATGAGAGAGGTCATTTGTATACATGATATAGGTTAACACGTTTATAAATATTAGTACATTAGCAAGTGTACTACTAACTAGTTAGCTCCTAATTAGTCTAATACTGTGACATGATCTGTATGAGAGAGGTCATTTGTATACATGATATAGGTTAACACGTTTATAAATATTAGTACATTAGCAAGTGTACTACTAACTAGTTAGCTCCTAATTAGTCTAATACTGTGACATGATCTGTATGAGAGAGGTCATTTGTATACATGATATAGGTTAACACGTTTATAAATATTAGTACATTAGCAAGTGTACTACTAACTAGTTAGCTCCTAATTAGTCTAATACTGTGACATGATCTGTATGAGAGAGGTCATTTGTATACATGATATAGGTTAACACGTTTATAAATATTAGTACATTAGCAAGTGTACTACTAACTAGTTAGCTCCTAATTAGTCTAATACTGTGACATGATCTGTATGAGAGAGGTCATTTGTATACATGATATAGGTTAACACGTTTATAAATATTAGTACATTAGCAAGTGTACTACTAACTAGTTAGCTCCTAATTAGTCTAATACTGTGACATGATCTGTATGAGAGAGGTCATTTGTATACATGATATAGGTTAACACGTTTATAAATATTAGTACATTAGCAAGTGTACTACTAACTAGTTAGCTCCTAATTAGTCTAATACTGTGACATGATCTGTATGAGAGAGGTCATTTGTATACATGATATAGGTTAACACGTTTATAAATATTAGTACATTAGCAAGTGTACTAATAACTAGTTAGCTCCTAATTAGTCTAATACTGTGACAAGATCTGTATGAGAGAGGTCATTTGTATACATGATATAGGTTAACACGTTTATAAATATTAGTACATTAGCAAGTCTACTACTAATTAGTTAGCTCCTAATTAGTCTAATACTGTGACATGATCTGTATGAGAGAGGTCATTTGTATACATGATATAGGTTAACACGTTTATAAATATTAGTACAATAGTAAGTTTACTACTAACTAGTTAGCTCCTAATTAGTCTAATACTGTGACATGATCTGTATGAGAGAGGTCATTTGTATACATGATATAGGTTAACACGTTTATAAATATTAGTACATTAGCAAGTGTACTACTAACTAGTTAGCTCCTAATTAGTCTAATACTGTGACATGATCTGTATGAGAGAGGTCATTTGTATACATGATATAGGTTAACACGTTTATAAATATTAGTACATTAGTAAGTGTACTACTAACTAGTTAGCTCCTAATTAGTCTAATACTGTGACATGATCTGTATGAGAGAGGTCATTTGTATACATGATATAGGTTAACACGTTTATAAATATTAGTACATTAGCAAGTGTACTACTAACTAGTTAGCTCCTAATTAGTCTAATACTGTGACATTATCTGTATGAGAGAGGTCATTTGTATACATGATATAGGTTAACACGTTTATAAATATTAGTACAATAGTAAGTTTACTACTAACTAGTTAGCTCCTAATTAGTCTAATATTGTGACATGATCTGTATGAGAGAGGTCATTTGTATACATGATATAGGTTAACACGTTTATAAATATTAGTACATTAGCAAGTGTACTAATAACTAGTTAGCTCCTAATTAGTCTAATACTGTGACATGATCTGTATGAGAGAGGTCATTTGTATACATGATATAGGTTAACACGTTTATAAATATTAGTACATTAGCAAGTGTACTACTAACTAGTTAGCTCCTAATTAGTCTAATACTGTGACATGATCTGTATGAGAGAGGTCATTTGTATACATGATATAGGTTAACACGTTTATAAATATTAGTACATTAGCAAGTGTACTACTAACTAGTTAGCTCCTAATTAGTCTAATACTGTGACATGATCTGTATGAGAGAGGTCATTTGTATACATGATATAGGTTAACACGTTTATAAATATTAGTACAGTAGCCAGTGTACTACTAACTAGTTAGCTCCTAATTAGTCTAATACTGTGACATGATCTGTATGAGAGAGGTCATTTGTATACATGATATAGGTTAACACGTTTATAAATATTAGTACAATAGTAAGTGTACTACTAACTAGTTAGCTCCTAATTAGTCTAATACTGTGACATGATCTGTATGAGAGAGGTCATTTGTATACATGATATAGGTTAACACGTTTATAAATATTAGTACATTAGCAAGTGTACTACTAACTAGTTAGCTCCTAATTAGTCTAATACTGTGACATGATCTGTATGAGAGAGGTCATTTGTATACATGATATAGGTTAACACGTTTATAAATATTAGTACAGTAGTAAGTTTACTACTAACTAGTTAGCTCCTAATTAGTCTAATACTGTGACATGATCTGTATGAGAGAGGTCATTTGTATACATGATATAGGTTAACACGTTTATAAATATTAGTACAGTAGCAAGTGTACTACTAACTAGTTAGCTCCTAATTAGTCTAATACTGTGACATGATCTGTATGAGAGAGGTCATTTGTATACATGATATAGGTTAACACGTTTATAAATATTAGTACATTAGCAAGTGTACTACTAACTAGTTAGCTCCTAATTAGTCTAATACTGTGACATGATCTGTATGAGAGAGGACATTTGTATACATGATATAGGTTAACACGTTTATAAATATTAGTACATTAGCAAGTGTACTACTAACTAGTTAGCTCCTAATTAGTCTAATACTGTGACATGATCTGTATGAGAGAGGTCATTTGTATACATGATATAGGTTAACACGTTTATAAATATTAGTACATTAGCAAGTGTACTACTAACTAGTTAGCTCCTAATTAGTGTGATACTGTGACATGATCTGTATGAGAGAGGTCATTTGTATACATAATATAGGTTAACACTTTTATAAATATTAGTACATTAGCAAGTGTACTACTAACTAGTTAGCTCCTAATTAGTGTGATACTGTGACATGATCTGTATGAGAGAGGTCATTTGTATACATGATATAGGTTAACACTTTTATAAATATTAGTACATTAGCAAGTGTACTACTAACTAGTTACTACTAACTAATTGTTTGGTAGGCCTGGACCTACAGCAAGTGTACGTTGAATTAAAGCTCCGCAGAAATAGGCATTTTGTGAAGGTCGGAGTTGTCCTTTGATTTAGTGTGGGTTTTTCATTTATGGAACTAGTGCTCAGATAGCCCGGACGATATTTGGAAATTCCCATCCACGTGAGTTTTCTATTTAAAGAGTGATTCACTAGGAACAGTTTGCAATAGATTAAAAACAAATAATGAACTAGAAAATGCAGCGTTCTTGTGTTCCCACCGAGCATTGCTACCGTATTAACATTAATAAATATGTTAACCGATATCCTGATACAGAACATGTCATAGGCTAAATACGTGCTGTCTAGTTAGGTAGTAGACTTGCTACCGTATTAACATTAGTAAATATGTTAACCGATATCCTGATCTACTCTTATGATACAGAAGATTTCATAGTCTAATTATGTGCTGTCTAGTTAGTAGTAGACTTGCTACCGTATTAACACTAGTAAATATGTTATCCGATATCCTGATCTATTCTTATGATACAGAAGATGTCATAGTCTAATTATGTGCTGTCTAGTTAGTAGTAGACTTGCTACCGTATTAAAATAATAAATATGTTAACCGATATTCAGATCTACTCTGATGATACAGAAGATTTCAAAGGCTAATTATGTGCTGTCTAGTTAGTAGCTGACTTACTACGTATTAATACTAGTAAATATATTAACCGATATCCTGATCTACTTTTATGATACAGAAGATTTCATAGTCTAATTATGTGCTGTCTATTTAGTAGCAGACTTGCTACCATATTAACATTAGTAAATATGCTAACCTATATTCTGATCTACTCTTATGATACAGAGGATATCATAATATAAATATGTGCTGTCTAGTTAGTAGTAGACTTGCTACTGTGTTAACATTAGTAAATATGTTAACTGATATTCTGATCTACTCCTGTGATACAGAGGATGTCATAGTATAATTATAGCTGTCTAGTTAGTAGTAGACTTGCTACTGTGTTAACATTAGTAAATATGTTAACTGATATTCTGATCTACTCCTGTGATACAGAGGAAGTCATAGTATAATTATAGCTGTCTAGTTAGTAGTAGACTTGCTTCTGTACTATCATAAGTAAAGATGTTAATCAATATAATGTTCTACTGTCTCCACTGACATTCTAAAGCAGACTAATGACCCTTCTGATGCACATAATAGAAAGTGTTCATTAATTTGTTAGCTGCATATAGACTAGCTCATGCTTAGCTGTGTTGATTTTTTTTACCGTCCTAATAGTCCGCTGTCACCTATTATATCCTGATGCATATAATGACTTCTCCGATACGGAATATAACATATTGATTGTCAAATAATAGGTTGGTCGATTAGTGATAAACTTGTTTATGCTTAAATGTAATGGTGATGTTCACTGCTATTATAGTATACAGTATTCTGTCACTACCTTGTGTAGACTGATGGGCTCTCTAATACAGAACGTGTCACTTTGTAGGTCAAATCATTAGCTTTCAGCCACATTTACTTTGTTGGTGATGTGCGGTGATTTTATCTTCAAATTCAAATTCATACGAAAGACCTTTCATGATTTGGCCATGTAAATGTGCTGTTTTAAATTTTTTATTTATTTATTATTTTGTGGTGTCTCTCAATTGTTATCTGGAACAGGAGGATTTAACGAAAAAAATTACAAATAAATTTAGTAATTTGTTATAAAGAAGTTTACTACATTATTAATTGAAATTATTTAGTTCAATCTACTATAAACTCATATATATGATTTTATATTTGTACTATATATAAAAAAGTATATCTGCTACATACAATGCATCTACTATATCCCTAAAGTAAAAGAAAAAAGCAACACGTGTTTCTTTTCATCCTATAATGTTTGTGTTTTTATATATCTCCCCAAAATATATTGTAAGATTATAATTTTTGTAAAATGTATATCTTTATTTATTTTTCTTAAATAACTTTAAACTTGTTCTAAAACATACATTTACTTTCATTTCAATGGCAATATAAATGTGGGATGACTGCTGTAAACCTTTTTCATAAACAGTCAGTATATTATCTTTTATACTAAATACTAATATAATTTTCAATTAATTGGGTACTTAGACAATCATTTGGATTTCTGGTGTTTTTATAGGCTTTGAATGTAAAATATTACATACACAGGCTATTGTTTCATATAATTAATTTTACATGGGTTGAGGCTCATATAAAGCTGGGTCACATAAAAAAGTGGGTGATGTACAAGTATAATGTTGGTTTTGTAACATGCAGATTGCTCATAACCTTAGTTATAAACTAGACGACCATAAAGTTGGAAATTGTACGTTTAGTCTTGTACCTTATCTTACTCTGGTTACTCCAGTTAAAGTAAGAAAAAAATAAAACTAAAATACTTCAAAATATTATCGTTCATTATTATTCATTATTCATAAGGCAACTATGGGACCTCCAGCTATACGTGGAATCCGAGCCACGTAGTGTTTGTCTGATTTTCAGCTAACTTCCAAGTCTGACACTCAGTTATCTCCCCTAAACAACATTTAAACCTCGACTACCATCCAACATGAACAACCCAGACTTCTCTAGTAGTGTCCACGTCGACGGCAACTATTGAGCGGACGCCGTGTTGGTATTAAGAGGACTGAGCATGGAACCTATCGCCTGCAATATTCCAAATACTTTGTCCCCAAGTAGCTGGGTTACAGCACTGCCCCATCATTCGTTGTTTTTTTTTTTTTCAATTATTTGTTATTTCATTCATAAATGTTTTTCATTTGGTTGAGTTATGTTATAATTTATGTACCGTAACTAAATTATAGTAAACTCAACCTCTGAAGTTGTAGCTATAAAGCAACCGCTTTATCATTGGTACGCATGTTACTAGTCAATTAAAACTATAAAGTACTATAACTTTTATTACAACTATACAAATATGTTTGAGGATTAAAACCTAAATAAATCTAAAATAAATTATTTTCTCATACCTGATAGGACCGAAACACATGTCTGTCTCAGTAGAGATTCGAAGGAAATATTGATGGGTGACAAAGGATGGGAATTGGCATTGAAAGATGGTAATAAAGAAAAGTCAAATCTAGATGAGACCTATTTATGAGAACAGATAATGTTTTAGCATGACGAGTCACTTTGAAAAAAAACCTATACTTGATAAACTTGATGAATTCATTACAATTACGTAGGTTGTAAATAAAGAAAGAGCAATTGCATAATCCCACAAAAGCTAATCTGTACCAATAATTACTCATGTAAGTATCCACAAGGACCATGGTGCTGTATGTCGTTTTAGTCAGGGGAAGTGTGGTTAAAGCTTCGAGTCAGAACACCGTTAGTTACAACAATTACTCCGAGTATTTACTACTGAATTCACGATGCTGTATCAAAATTAGGTGTAATTGTTACCATATACCACCCCGAAAATCAAGCCAGGGACCCTAAAATGGGAGGTGGGCAGGAGCCTAACGGCTCTTATATATGAAGCTATTTTTGGCTAATGTAGCTACTCCGTTCTTTCTTAAACCAATTTAAAGTATTATGTATAAAAAAATATTCCCTATTCATAGTTGTGCAATAAAGTCTAGATACTTCAATTGTTTGACTCTGAAAAGCACGGGGATCCCTCAATGTACTTTTTTGGTCATAGGGGTAGTAGGGAGAGAGATTTTAATCAATCTAAAACTATCAGTTATTTAAATTGAAACAATTAATTATATGTATACTTGTTTAACACGCCTTGGAATGTAAATAGTGATTTTTGTATTATTGTATTATTGAGGTTAAATATATAATATTGTTATTCCAGAGAAATGTAATGATTTTTTGTTAATTCGCATCCAACTATAGGGCTCCATTTCACTTGATTCTAAGGTTTCAATGATGATTTAGTGAAGTTATTCTAAGGTTTCAATGATGATTTAGTGAAGTTATTCTAAGGTTTCAATGATGATTTAGTGAAGTTATTCTAAGGTTTCAATGATGATTTAGTGAAGTTATTCTAAGGTTTCAATGACGATTTAGTGAAGTTATTCTAAGGTTTCAATGATGATTTAGTGAAGTTATTCAATTTGCTTAGTTAGTAAACAGCTATAAAACGAAAACAAATTAAATTAACACCTTGTAATAGGCTAATAAATTACATGACAGACATCGGTTGTTTAGTTAGGTTGTATTAAATACGTATCTACGCAATTACAGCCAGTGAGCTACTGTAAGTAAATTATTATGATTTCATCGGGCACATTATACCTATTAATATTTGTAGTAAGAAGTCAGATATTGAGGCCAAAGGCCGAGGTGTCACGAGCATACCGAACGAAACCTACTACCAACTGGCATTACCAAGGCCGGAGGCCATGGTGTAGATGACTGTAGCGAGTGAAGCCTGTAGAGATGTCCCCTAGTTTTACATTAATATATTATACAGCCTAAAAACTTCAACAATTTAACAAACAAACAAATTAGCAATGTTAGTTACGTAAATATTGGATTTAATGGCTTTATTATAATAGTATTTATAGTTTTAACTAATTTAATACTCGTATATAAACATTCTCTTTAATTAATATGAGAACAAATAAATAGTGTACGTAAATTTAAAACCGTAAGATAGTAATAAATAAAACAAAACGAATATAATTAATTTATTCTTTGGCTTACGTTGCACGAGTCTGTATATGTAGTGACGTAGGTTGAACAACAATTTACCCAATGTCAGGAAGTTCCTCACAATCACGTCATAATTTCATATGTTCCGTGCAATGTGAATCATAAATCAGCGCCACTCTTTTGTCTTTCATACGAGGATTTTTTACACTTCTATGATCAAGTGCCATTTTATCTTTGTAACTCGTTACTATTTACACTTATGTTTGCCCATAGATTATCCATACAAATGAATTTTAGACACACGAGTAGGAACAACTTTATCAGTTAATTTATTGAGTTTTTGATTTTGTTAAAAATTCACAAATTTTTTCTTTTTTTTAATTTACATGTTTTTATTTCTGAGGAACTAAATATTATATCTAAAGGAGTATCATAATGTAACAGTGATATTTTATTTTATTATTTAAATCCGTAACTTCAGTATTAGGGACAAATTTAAAGGTCTATCGCTGAAACATTAAGCTACTAATCTTCATATATTCATATAGCTTATATATTTTTTAAGCACGACACCGTTAAGTAAGAATCCATCTAATCTTGTCACCTAATGAGAACAAGTTATAAGTAAAAAGGTAACTTTCTTAAGTCAAAGTATATCATGTAGTGAAATCTACTTAGTTGGCTGTGATGACGACAGGTAGACTCATTAACCCTCCCTTAAATATAATAAATTTAGATGAAAATAAAAAAAAATTATAATTTCCTACTCAACATGGCCTTTATAGATATTTCCAGTAAATGCCAGAAGGACTTTAGGCGTGAACATAACACCCGTTGAATATAAATTCTCAAATCCTAACTTACTCGTCAACAACACCAGAACTACCCAGTAGTTCATTATAGTGCAATTCGTTCGAATATAAGAAAATGAAGTAGGCTATTTCAATTACATACTAAATCATATATATATATATATATATATATATATATATATATATATATATATATACATACATATATATATATATATATATATATATATCATACAAAGCTCTCATCTAGATTTGACTTTTCTTTATTACCACCTTTCAATGCCAATTCCCATCCTTTGTCACCCATCAATATTTCCTTCGAATCTCTACTCAGACAGACATGTATTTCAATCCTATCAGGTAGAAGAAAATAATTTATTTTAGGTTATAAGTTTTAATCCTCAAACATATTTTTCTAGTTATAATAAAAGTTATAGTATTTAATAGTTTTAATTGACTAGTAACATTCGTAACAATGATAAAGCGGTTGTTATATAGCTGCAACTTCAGAGTTTGAGTTTATTATAATTTAGTTATGGTAACATAAATTATAACATAACTCAACCGAATAAAAACAATTTATGAATGAAATAACAAACAATTGAAAAAAAAAAAAACAACGAATGGTGGCGCAGTGGTGTAACCCAGCTACTTGGGGACAAAGTATTTGGGATATTGTAGGCGTTAGGTTCCATGCTCAGTCCTCCTAATACCAACACGGCGTCCGCTCAATGGTTGCCGTCGACGAGGACTATACTAGAGATGTCTGGGATGTTCTAGTTGGATGGTAGTCAAGGTTTGGACGTTGTCAAGGGGAGATAACTGAGTGTCAGACTTGTCAGTTAGCTGAAAATCAGACAAACACTACGTGGTTCGGATTCCACGTATAGCTGTAGGTCCCATAGTTGCCTTGTGAATAATGAATAATAATGAACAATAATATTTTGAAGTATTTTAGTTTTATTTTTATCTTACTTTAACTGGAGTAGCCAGGGTAAGATAAGGTGCAAGACTAAACGTACAATATCCAACTTTATGTTCGTCTAGTTTATATTAACTAAGGTTATGAGCAATCTGCATGTTACAAAACCAACATTATACTTGTACATCACCCACCCACACCTAACCAGCTTTTGTATGAGCCTCAACCCATGTAAAATTAATTATATGAAACAATAGCCTGTGTATGTAATATTTTACATTCATACCCTATAAAAACACCATGAATCCAAATTGTTTTCTAAATACCCAATTAAATGAAAATTACATTAGAATTTAGTATAAAAGATAATATACTGACTGTTTATGAAAAAGGTTTACAGCAGTTATCCCAAATTTATATTGCCATTGAAATGAAAGTAAATGTATGTTTTAGAACAAGTTTAAAGTTATTTAAGAAAAATAAATAAAGCTATAAATTTTACAAAAATTATAAACTTACAATATATTTTGGGGAGATATATAAAAACAAAAACATTATAGGATTAAAACAAACCTGTCTTGCTTTTTTCTTTTACTTTAGGGATATAGTAGATGCATTGTTTGAAGCAGATTTTTTTGTTTATATATAGTACAAATAATACAGAAAAGACATAAAATAGTACAATACGAAGATGGTAAAAAAGGCAATTTATAATAAAAGTCAGGTCTCCTCCTTTATAAAGTTTACTTTGCAACAAATATTATTAATACTTATAGCTTCCTTGAATGTACTATTATATTTCCTTTTGTAAAAAAAACATAATTGAAAAAAAAAAGCTGTCAGGGAAAATAAAAGCAGATGTAGGTCTGTTTGACATGTCAGAAACATTAACTGGATTTGTTGGGGGAAACATTGGATACGACAATGTGGAGAAACTGTCCTGATTGCTCCTTACTTTCTGGGAGAAATATAGTAACATTATGTAAGTTATTCACGAACTCTAAATATATTTGGAATAAAAAGTTAACTGTTAAACTGATACAGAAAAATATGAGTTGAAAATATACTTTACTGATATTACAAATAATACGTTTTAATTCACAGTTTGCTTATAAGCATTGTATGTGTGCACAAATGAGGTTGATATAAAAGTTAATCGCATATTCAACAAATAAAATAATCCTGAATAAAAAAAGTATGTATAGTTACGTTCCATCAATGCCAAGAAAGAAAAACAAAGTTAATCTTATTTTAATAATATATTAGACGTATTTATTTCCATGTGATGTATCCTATATAGTATTTCCATGGGATGTATCCACTATAGTATTTCCATGGGATGTATCCTCTATAGTATTTCCATGGGATGTATCCACTATAGTATTTCCATGTGATGTATCCTCTGTAGTATTTCCATGTTATGTATCCTCTGTAGTATTTCCATATTATGTATCCTCTATAGTATTTCCATGGGATGTATCCTCTATAGTATTTCCATGGGATGTATCCTCTATAGTATTTCCATGGGATGTATCCTCTATAGTATTTCCATGGGATGTATCCACTATAGTATTTCCATGTTATGTATCCTCTGTAGTATTTCCAGGGGATGTATCCACTATATTATTTCCATGTTATGTATCCTAAGTAGCATTTCCATGGGATGTATCCTCTGTAGTATTTCCATGGGATGTATCCTCTATAGTATTTCCATGTTATGTATCCTCTGTAGTATTTCCATGGGATGTATCCACTATAGTATTTCCATGTTATGTATCCTCTGTAGTATTTCCATGGGATGTATCCTCTATAGTATTTCCATGTTATGTATCCACTATAGTATTTCCATGGGATGTATCCACTATAGTATTTCTATGTGATGTATCCACTATAGTATTTCCATGTTATGTATCCTCTATAGTACTTCCATGGGATGTATCCACTATAGTATTTCCATGTTATGTATCCTCTGTAGTATTTCCATGGGATGTATCCTCTGTTGTATTTCCATGGGATGTATCCTCTATAATATTGCCATGTGATGTATCCTCTATAGTATTTCCATGGGATGTATCCACTATAGTATTTCCATGTGATGTATCCACTATAGTATTTCCATGGGATGTATCTACTATAGTATTTCTATGTGATGTATCCACTATAGTATTTCCAAGGGATGTATCCACTATAGTATTTCCATGTTAAGTATCCTGTATAGTATTTCCATGGGATGTATCTTCTATAGCATTTCCATAAGATATATCCTCTATAGTATTGCCATTGAATGTATCCTCTATTGTATTTCCATGGCATGTGTCCTCTATAGTATTTCCATGGAATGTATCCACTATAATATTTCCATGTGTTGTATACTCTATAGTATTTCCATGGGATGTATCCTCTATAGTATTTCCATGGGATGTATCCACTATAGTATTTCCATGGGATGTATCCACTATAGTATTTCCATGTGATGTATCCACTATAGTATTTTCGATAAATTAAGGTATGAGCTTAATTGTATTTTATCTTATTTTATAAAATATTTGTGATATTTGAAATTAAATTTAAAGTTGAATATGTCATCTAATCATTTTAAATTGTACCACAATAAATATAAATAGGGCATTGTAAAAATGCAAACAGTTTGCAATTAGATATAGCCCTTATCTCAATGTTTAATTTATCAATATGTTTGTAAGATACAAATTGTGTTGGGAAGTTTAATTTTTAATTGACTTTTAGGGTTTTTCAGCCTACAATATCACTAGTTTAAATTTCAAGCTAAATTGCAAGATACCAAATGGTAATTGCCAATAGTAATAACTAAATATATTATTGTGTTAAAGTGTTAATGGATCTATTACATTTCGGTGTCACTAGGGACAACATACATGTACATGTGCTATCTTTCATTTTTTTGGACGAGTTTATAATACTTTCAATATAATACTCATGAACTCATGATACATATTGAAAACACTCTTTTCAAATTATTTTGCTTACTGATGACAGTTTAAAAGTATATCAAGCAATGAATTATCCAGGAAGTTAATAATCTCTCAGACAGATATTATATATAAGCTTAAGATACCATATTTAAACAAATACGTATATTTGATGTTTATTGAAAGTGAGAGATACCATTAGTTTAATATAAATTTTCTCTTTAATTTCAATGAATGTTGTAATCATTATTTTTGAGAATTAAATATTAAGTACATTAAAAATAATTTAAAAACAATAATTACACATTGGAGACCAATTTCATCGAACTAGATATAAATTAACTGTTGATAAAGCTATTTATTTAAAACTATATACAAAATCTAATACGTATTGTTTTATTAGTAAATAGTAAATACTAGTTGTCATGCAGAAGATTTATTATAATTATAAGACTATTTATTATTATTATTTTTTATTAGAGAAATAAAACTAGTCACAAAGGCAATGTTTCAGCTAATAGTAAACACTTAAGATACCCGTATTTCATATTATCAAAATCTAGTTACTTAAAGTACATAAACTATTTACATTAATACATTATGTTTAAACATCACTTAGACCACTGAGCCACCACACCGGCAATTACCAGCCGGTGTAACCAATTACCTATTATACTAGACACGACCACTTAAGGAAGCATTACTTAGACCACTGAGCCACCACACCGGTAATTACCAGCCAGTGTAACTAATTGCCTATTATACTAGACACGACCACTTAAGGAAGCATCACTTAGACCACTGAGCCACCACACCGGTAATTACCAGCCAGTGTAACTAATTGCCTATTATACTAGACACGACCACTTAAGGAAGCATCACTTAGACCACTGAGCCACCACACCGGCAATTACCAGCCGGTGTAACCAATTATCTATTATACTAGACACGACCACTTAAGGACGCATCACTTAGACCACTGAGCCACCACACCGGCAATTACCAGCCGATGTAACCAATTACCTATTATACTAGACACGACCACTTAAGGAAGCATCACTTAGACCACTGAGCCACCACACCGGCAATTACCAGCCGGTGTAACCAATTACCTATTATACTAGACACGACCACTTAAGGAAGCATCACTTAGACCACTGAGCCACCAAAACGGCAATTAACAGCCGGTGTAACCAATCACCTATTATACTAGACACGACCACTTAAGGAGGCATCACTTAGGCTACTGAGCCACCACAACGGCAATTACCAGCCGGTGTAACCAATTACCTATTATACCAGACACGACCACTTAAGGAAACATGTGGCAAAGATTGGTATCTACAAAGAATGCACCAGTTGCCGGAGGCTCTTGTGTCTACTGAACACCTGTTAGCTTGGTGTGGAGCTCTGGAGCTTAGGAGAAGGAGAATATTTTAGATTAATCTCTCAGAGGAAAGAATGGTGGCTAGTGTGGGGACAATTATTTTAGAGCTGTCTAAGCCAATAAGCTAGAAGACACCCTAATCTAGTAGCAGACAGGGGAGCAATCCTTGTGTAATACTTCTTACAAAACATGTTTAACGCTATCAATATAACTAAAACATGGTGGTTAATTTTAAAAAGCCTCAATTTATGTGTAATTATAATGATAATTTTATATTTGTTTTATATATTTACTATTTAGTTTACTCTTGACAATATAAAGTATCGATTTATTAAACATATTTACGTACCTACCAATCAAAATGGGACCAATAGATAAACGAAAACTTTAAGGCAACAACATAATAATTGAATTGGTTATGTAAATGTCGGACACCTGGACAATATTGTTTTTATTTTTTTATTCGTGATAAAATTGAGGAAGTTTTTATAGGTAAGGATTTTTCTAACTTTCAATTGGTCAATTCTACGACTACTAAATTATATAACAGTTGATGTTAGGGAGGACTCAACAAGATTTTTAACACCTGATTTTCACTTATTGTTACTAAATATAAGTCTGTACTAAAGAGGATACTTGAATTTAGTAAAACAAACATTTTATTAAAAAATTAAATTAAATTAAAATTAAAACTGAATATGGCTTACGCTTTGATTTAAAGTAGTTTCTTAATATTAAACGTATTAATGACAGTATTTTTCCTTTAAGTTATTACTGATCATCATTTTGAGCCTCTAATAATATTAATAATATTTTATAGTAATAATATAATAAACAATTAATTATTATATGACTATTATTTAGATATTTTACTTAAATAGCTCATAAACCACGGTTATGTTAATATGTAACTAATAATAGGGGCTTTTTATACATATTTTATATAACAACCAATTAACAGCTTATATTTCAAGACGTTTGTTTTTTCAAAATATATTGGATCATAATACATAAAATCTATTAAACTATCTGAAAGTATGAAATTCGACACAATTTATTAAATTAGTTTAGTGGGATGTTATTAAATAGTTTGCTTTACACCTATTTTCTTTTCAGTGGGATCCATAAAAAGAGATAAAAAAGTTTAAACTACTAAAATTCCAAGTTTTTAAGCAAAACATGTCTTTTGAAAAACAAACACTTTATTGTGATAAACCTCACTTAGGCTTTACATATATCCAATACTTGCTAGCAACTCTTCCATCCATCACTAAGAGAGTTCTTTTCGTCATGAGAAAAACTTAAAGTTCAATCATAACATATAAAATTTATATTATATATTGAATAACAATTCAATATATTGTAATTTTTAAATCGATATAATTAAAATATTCGTTCTTCTAACCGTTATTCTTTTTATTGGTTACAAAACAATGTAATATGCCTATTATGATTAGTAAATCGTATGAATTTGAATGTAAAGTTGTAATTTTTTCTATATATATATGAGTCATGACAATCTTCTGTTTTAGAATTCGCAAGTTACGTCCTTATAGTGCAATTTTCTCTCAAATTTAAAATATTTAATATATATTAATTTAACTGTAACAATTTGTGAAACAATTTTCAACACTTACTCTATTAATACATTTATTTTCATGAAGTACTTTGTATGTATAATTTAAATTGTTAGAGGAATTAGCTTTATGATGAGAGTAGGTTTTATTTCAATTACCAATAAAATAATGTAGTTTCTTTAGCATACGAAGGAATAACGTTTAACGCAAGGCATTCTGATGATATGATTATCATTTATCATCCCTTCATCTTTTTATCAGGATAATTTTGTATGTATCTACAATTTTAAAGAGTAAATGCTTTCAAACTTATAATTAGTTGGAAGCCATTCCAATTATATATTTGATAGTTTTGTAATAAAGCTTATAATAAAAATATTTATTTTGCAATAAAATATATGTATTTAGGATTTTATTACATATAAGTAGTTATGAATTAAATTGATAATTAAATTCACCTCACAATTTATATACTTGATGAACTAATTCAAAGATCATCCAAGAACTTAGGTATATACGTTCTTTGCAATGTAAACATATTTAATATTGTCAATTTCACCTATATACTGTGTACAAAGTCCATATCACAATTAGGATATAAGATTTAAATAGCTTACGTTCAATGAATTTGATTCCTGCACTCTATAAATTAAAGTAAATGTTATAATAGGTCAAGTTCTTCTAATGTCTAATGAACGTGTGTGGGCGGGCGGGTGGGTCAACACCACTGTACGTGTATGGGTTGGCGGGTGGGTATGTACAGTGGTATGGACCCACCCGCCAACCCATACACGTTCGGTGGTATTGAGGAGCAAGTGGAATATGGACACTTGTACTAAATAAATAGGCACTAAGTTACTGTCATCATAGATTCTATGTATTATTAACATTATGTATATATATATATATATATATATATATATATATATATATATATATATATTACGATACTTATATTAATTTTAACTATTTTTGTAAGCACTAATTATATTCCTAGCTATTTTTAAATGAATGTTTGGAGTTCAGCCTTGTACATGTCTTAATCTGTACATCACATAGTATGTGATTGGTAGTATGTATGGAAAAAAGCCAGTTGTAAATGTAGCCCAAGGTAGTATCATCAGAAAACGACATGAGTTCAAACGTTGTGATTGTTCCTTAAACAAATAGTTTTCTACCAATTATGAATAATGTCAATCTAATGCCGACAAAAAACTTGTAAACAACGTAATATATATTCTAAATAAATACATAAATGTTTTAATGAAGAAGAAAATGTGACCTCCACATCTAATCACAAGTAAAAAGTATAACATGGTTGTTGGTAACCTGCAACTACTAGTATAATAAAACCACTGATCCCATCAAGTTACACTCTACATGCATTTCATCCTTTCAATATATTAACGTTAAAGTTATGATCGATAATATTCTTCTAATATAAACTGACTAGCAAGTGTAAAATGTAAAATGGTTGTACTAAATAAGTAGGTTATTATTATTGTCATCAAATACCTTGCGTAATGATGGAAACAGTACGTAATATATATTTATGTGTTTTAATGATTTTTAAGGTTTAGGATGCTGAAATTGCGTTAAGTTTGTATTTTATAAGAATTTAAAAGCCTTTCAGTGTAATCCTAATTAAAATTCATATATTTTTATATCTCTTGAAGTATTCCCTTCATTCGTTCTTTATCATTGTACAGAATTCGTCCATAGTTCCTAAAAGTAGTCAAAATAAAATAACTCCCAGTTGTAAAATTTATATATATATATATATATATATATATATATATAATATTTTAGATATAATATGGTAGCACTAAATGATAAGCTACAAATTATCTGTTTAGGATAGACTTATATATACTAATGTATATTATTTATTGATATTATTAATTGTAATTACAACATTAGCCCTCATTCAAGGTTTTTAATATGAGAAAAAAAACCTAAGGTATAGCCTACGTATTTTAAATATATAGTTTTTAATACTAATAATAAGTTACATAACATCACGAAAACTTTTATATCCAACAACTGTAACTTATGTCAAATGTTTATACATATTTTTACAAAGAACTGTATACCAAGTAATTAGTTTGATGAAATAAATATAACTATTTCATAATATAGGAAACTGTTAAATTTAATATGATTGATTTCTTATTAATACGACAAGTTAAGTTTCCTTTAGACTAAATATATCGTCTGAGTTCTTGTGTAGTCAGTGTGAACAAATTTGCCCCTACAAACACCCAGGTCTACATAAATCACAACTTTAGTCACTCTGAATATGTAAATGAAGGGTTTCCATTGTCCAGATACCACGACTCTTCCACTGGCTAATCTGAATGCATGTACCACAATATTATGTGACTGGATTGTACATTTCTGAATTTGTGATTCTGTGGCTGTATCAGTGGATTTATGTGGTTGCATGTTCACAAAAATATGTAATATATCAGTTTTAGAATTGTACTTTAGTTTTTCAAAAATTGCTCATAAAGTGATGCTTATAAATTCGAATAGTTTTAATAGTATTACAACAACTCTGCTAAGTTTAATATGAACACTAAAAAACTAAAAATACAAACAAACAAAATTCAATCACATAACATTGATTTAATCATGATTGTAATATTTCTGAGTATTTTAAGTTTTATTATTTTCTTTTTTTAAATGTACCAGATGTTTTGGAATTTTATTGAATTATTTGGGTTGATAAATATGATTTACGTTCTAACCACTTTCATTACTGTTATATATTGATTTTATCTTTGAAGTTGCCATATTAATATACGCATAGTAATACATTTAAAATACAACAATATAGTATGAATTAACGACTATAAATATTAATAACAATATATGTGTGGTAAAGATATCTGTTAATCAAAGAACATGCATTATTTAATAATACCTAACTACGAACACTTTTAGGAGTATCTGAATCTTCAAAATATTATTTACTTCAATGGTCATACAATATATAATGTATATTATATAATACCATTTTTTCTCTTCATTAATTATAGACTATAGAACTAGGCCTTCCCAGTAATGATTTGTACTTTATAGGCCTACAATGATTTTTGGATTTGGTAGGCTGTACAAACAACAAATCTGAATGTTACCAGAAATCAGACAATGATTAGTTTTACTAACCGTAAGACTGTTTAGGATTGAATAACGCCACAATATTAATTTAACAAATTTGAAATTGAACAATTGGTAGTTTACCATAGCTTTTTTATTTTAAGATACTAATCTTATACTAGGATATAAAAAAAGTGCTGATAAGATTAACTCATTATATCATGTAATTAGTTATAGTTTTAGTAATATTGTGTAAACATAACTTTTTCTCGCTAACAAAAAAAAGCAATGATATATAGCTTAAATGTGACTATTATTAGTGTTGTTACCTTAAAAATGGGTTAAATATTGCTTATATGTATTTATTATGTATTAAAATTGGTTTCATAGTGGTAAAAATATTATAGATTTAGTTTTTTAAGTATTGCTACTTAATACAATACTACTGCATTTTATTGTTTTGTCTTTTGCAACATTTTTCTTTGAAAAGCAGACTTAAAGTTGTCAGTAATGGTCAAGAGGAACAACAACAAGGTAAGTTCAGTATCTCCGGACTAACAATACCCCTATAACTCCTGGAGAACCCGATAACTCTAACATAACACCTAATTGGAATCAAAACTTTAAATAAATACATTACTTTACACTTTTTACCTATTACAAAGGTAATATTTAAAATTATATCAAAATAAATTTAATATTTTACCATAATTACATGCAATGATTTTGATTAATAGAATATTTAACGTTAATATACTTCAATTCAATGTTGTACACTTGTTTTATTGCACCCTTGATTGATTAACGTTATAAAGAGTACCAAATATTTGAAAACGTTTTAGTAGTTTTTATTGTTGGTAATTATGACAATATTTTTAATTATATTTTAAAATCATACTCAGTAAATTTTAAAAATACAGTAAATATTATTTCTCCTTAAGTATACTGTGTAAATATTTCGTTAAATAAATATGCATATAAATTAAAGATGGCTTGTAGTACTGGTTTTCCCAAAGTATGCCTATCACATATTACACTTAAGAAGTAAAATTAACTGTAATATATAAAGTGGGTTGTATTTTGTACTAAGCAATAATGTTTAGAAACTTGCTTTCAGCATCACTATCTGTTTTTTCTATTTAATAATTTGCTCTATGTTTCGTTGAATTGTTTCATATTATTGCATTTATTTCGTGTCTCATTGAATATTTTGTCTGTTTAATAAACTGATCTATGCTCTGTTGATTTTTTTCATATTTTGTATTTATTTTTGTATGTCCTTGAGTATTTGGTCTATTTAATAACTTGCCCTGTGTTTTGTTGACTGATTTCATATTTTGCATTCCTTTTGTATTTTATATCGGGTTTTACATTTTATATAATTATCTTATGTGTGATAGTTTTTTAAGAACTTTTGACTTTCAACAGTAATCTTTAGTATCTAGCACGTAGTATTAAGTCTTTTCTGATTTAGTATGGGATCAGGAAAAAAACTAATTGTTTTAGATGTAGGCTAAGTTAGTAAGTACGCCTGAAGACGGCAGAGGTGTGTCATATCTGTCAAAACGTTGTTTTTGTTTCAACACTCAAAGTACTGGAGTTGAGTCTACTGTGTAATGGATACTAAACAGCTTTACTACAGTCAATAAAAATCAAGGTGAGTTTGCAAGTTTATGTTAATTTTTTAATTACACTTGTAAAGTACCACATTTATCTATGTAATTTATACAAATGAAGATACCAGTAGTATTGCAACAATGTTTTCATTGATAGTTGCAATGGAAATATGTTCCACCTCATGTTACGGTCTACTGGTCATAAAATAAAGGCTGAAGGACACTCAAGTCCTTTGTTTCTTAAAGGAAATTTTAATTTTTAAGCGAGACTTGTTAAAAATCTGACTATCTCTGGGTCGAGAAACTATGTTCTGAGCATCCTAGGACAAACTTCGTCCTTTTCAAGTCGTCTTCATGAGACAAGTCCTTGTAAGAGTTTACTCGACATCAAGTTAGGCAAGCCTGGCTGTCTCTTGGTATAGGTACTCCATTCTTGTAGGCAACACTGGCGCACAATAAACCATGTTCTGAGCCTGCTAGGACAAACTTCGTCCTTTTCAAGTCGTCTTCATGAGACAAGTCCTTGTAAGAGTTTAATCGACATCAAGTTAGGCAAGCCTGGCTGTCTCTTGGTATAGGTACTCCATTCTTGTAGGCAACACTGGAGCACAATAAACCATGTTCTGAGCCTACTAGGAAAAACTTCGTCCTTTGCAAGTCGTCTTCATGAGACAAGTCCTTGTAAGAGTTTAATCGACATCAAGTTAGGCAAGCCTGGCTGTCTCTTGGTATAGGTACTCTATTCTTGTAGGCAACACTGGAGCACAATAAACCATGTTCTGAGCCTGCTAGGACAAACTTCGTCCTTTGCAAGTCGTCTTCATGAGACAAGTCCTTGTAAGAGTTTAATTGACATCAAGTTAGGCAAGCCTGGCTGTCTCTTGGTATAGGTACTCCATTCTTGTAGGCAACACTGGAGCACAATAAACCATGTTCCGAGCCTACTAGGAAAAACTTCGTCCTTTGCAAGTCGTCTTCATGAGACAAGTCCTTGTAAGAGTTTAATCGACATCAAGTTAGGCAAGCCTGGCTGTCTCTTGGTATAGGTACTCCATTCTTGTAGGCAACACTGGCGCACAATAAACCATGTTCTGAGCCTGCTAGGACAAACTTCGTCCTTTTCAAGTCGTCTTCATGAGACAAGTCCTTGTAAGAGTTTAATCGACATCAAGTTAGGCAAGCCTGGCTGTCTCTTGGTATAGGTACTCCATTCTTGTAGGCAACACTGGAGCACAATAAACCATGTTCTGAGCCTACTAGGAAAAACTTCGTCCTTTGCAAGTCGTCTTCATGAGACAAGTCCTTGTAAGAGTTTAATCGACATCAAGTTAGGCAAGCCTGGCTGTCTCTTGGTATAGGTACTCTATTCTTGTAGGCAACACTGGAGCACAATAAACCATGTTCTGAGCCTGCTAGGACAAACTTCGTCCTTTGCAAGTCGTCTTCATGAGACAAGTCCTTGTAAGAGTTTAATTGACATCAAGTTAGGCAAGCCTGGCTGTCTCTTGGTATAGGTACTCCATTCTTGTAGGCAACACTGGAGCACAATAAACCATGTTCCGAGCCTACTAGGAAAAACTTCGTCCTTTGCAAGTCGTCTTCATGAGACAAGTCCTTGTAAGAGTTTAATCGACATCAAGTTAGGCAAGCCTGGCTGTCTCTTGGTATAGGTACTCCATTCTTGTAGGCAACACTGGCGCACAATAAACCATGTTCTGAGCCTGCTAGGACAAACTTCGTCCTTTTCAAGTCGTCTTCATGAGACAAGTCCTTGTAAGAGTTTAATCGACATCAAGTTAGGCAAGCCTGGCTGTCTCTTGGTATAGGTACTCCATTCTTGTAGGCAACATGGGAGCACAATAAACCTAAAGTTGAAGTGGCCTCAGAGCTTTCTTTCTCCTTAGTAAACTTAAATAAGTTGAGTATAACTATCACCTTTATAATCTAAAGATACGTCACAAAGACTTGTAGTTGTATAGAAATAGTGTCATTTAACAATATCACGATTGTAACAATATCTTAGTTTCAGCATTGTAACAATATACGTATGGATAGTAAGGCTTCAGGACTTACATTTAGAAACGGTTAATAGTTTGTAGCACTAAAGTTATTAGACACTCTGTAAAGCAAAATGTAAATTTGTAGGACCAACATTTTAAAAGCATACTTTTAAAACATATTTTGATTATACATTACGAGGGATAAAGCAAAACATCATTAAATTAATTTTACATTACTATACTAACATGAGGGTAAAAATATAAGTTAAAAGGAACACATTTTGAATTCTATTTATATTAACACAGTACATTTTTAAGAAGATTAATCATAATTTTCAAAATTTAAAACCCCAAAATGATATAAGCTTAACAGTCATTCAATTGTTGAATAGGATTAAAATTGTAGATTTTTTATTTCCGCCATTATGGAATTTACCGACTATAAGTTCACCGACTCTTTAGATTAGTTAACCACAGAAATGTGGTAGATGAAAGTCCATCACCTAGTATATTATACAACTAAATATTTAAGTAATGCTAATAAACACATATTTAATATAAGCCCCAATTAAAAATCAATGTTAAATGGTTGAAAAAATCCTTAAATTTTAATGAAATCCAATTGTTATTAATATTGGCTTCACTGTTTAATAAGTGCCTCTCTCATGAAATTGTATCGCACCCTTTTTAATGTTATGTCTTATATATTGAATGGTACAAATGTTATCATACGACCTATACCTTTATCACTTAAAATTATATCTCTCAGAATTAAAGTGGTAAGCATAGTAGTACATTTTGCCGTGAAATAGACTCACTTTGACCTTTGGACCCAAGATGGCGGCGCAGTGGTACCAACCCCCCCCCCTCCCCCCCTCAAATTTCCCTCAAATTCCCAAAATTCCCAAATTACCCCCAAAATACCCTCACATTACCCTCAAATTACCCCCAAATTCCCTCAAATTATCCAAAATACCCCCAAAATACCCTCCAAATTACCCCCAAAATACCCCCAAATTCCCTCAAATTACCCAAAATACCCCCAAATTCCCTCACATTACCCCCAAAATACCCCCAAATTCCCTCAAATTATCCAAAATACCCCCAAAATTTCCCCCCCAAAAAAA
>JAQJVL010002013.1:0-128932 GCA_035578905.1 Stictocephala bisonia
GGGGAAAGAAGGTGTGTGATTGGTTAAGAAAAAAAGGGGGGAGAAACACGCAAGTCTTGTGGATGTTTGACCTGAGACGAGAACGGCGAGAGCCTCGTTCATTCTTTTACTAGATTCATTAGTGTTAACAGTATTTGAAGAGGTCCACAGGACTTCTGCATTTTAATTAATTTTCTAAAAAATGTTTAATTAAACAAATTAAATCATTTAAACAGTTAACAGTAAAGTAAATAAAGAAGAATAAGTCAATTATTTTGTTTTTATATTGAATTTGTATGTACGGCTTCAAGAACATCAGTGTGCAAAGCTAAGTCTTAGTTAAGCTTTAGAATTATAAAATGTAAAATTCATTTAAATCTATCATTTAAATTCTTGTTATATTCAAAGTATTGAGAAGTAAATCATTCATGAAAATTTTAATAACATGTAATAAAGAATAATGTTGTAAAAGAACTTGGTTTGTTTTATTGCATCATACAGTTTTCACCGAATTACCCTGAGAACGACCCTGAGAACAAAAAATTAAGAGTTATCATGTTATAAAATAAAATAAATCAAATTTCTGCTACTTTTGTTTTTAAGAATCAAATATTGAATCAATGTGATACAATAACCTCATCAAGGTAGCAAGTCACAAATATTTAATAAATAATTTGAAACAAAAAAGAAATAAATTAAAGAATTCTGATTTATTAAATATCATTAATTAATTTAATCAATGGATTAAATTAAAATAAATATTGTAACGAAAGTTAATGTTACAGATTGACGCGACAACGTGAGGCTTTGTTGTTGCAGATTTGCTCAATTATTATAGACTCCTTAAAGGAGGCATAATGTTACATGGCATGTGAAAATACATTAAACCACACAGTCATATGTTTTTTGTAAACAATTCAGATTCTCCATTTGAATAACATGGGATCTTTAGGAGCCCGTAGGGCGGGACCCTGTGAACGGATCTGCATCAAACTTCACAGAAACCATCTCGGGAGTATACAGGATAACATCCTAAAGTTTCATGGCGATCGGTTGGATGGTTTGGCAGCGCATAAACTTCAAACACATATATATATATACAAACATCCTCTTTTACAAATATAGATAAAAAAAAAATATTCTTTTGCAAACCTCTATTTGTTTGCTGTGGTTCAAAATAACAACTGCCTTATTCACGTTTTCATAGAACATTGGAAATATAACATAAAACATGACAGCTCTTACTTAAACACTGTATTTGTTAAACTTTTTATCCCCATCTTATTTACAGTTAATAACAACACTTTTTGGAGAAGAACAAAATTTAATATAATACCCCCAATGTTTGTTAATTTGTAGAAGGGTTTAGGGAATATATTACTGATCCAATGCAATATAGAAGCTAACCAAGTTCATTTTGGAAATCAGTTCATATCCAGATTGAGTTAAGTTGTGTGTAGAGTAAGTCATAGGTTTACGTACTGTTGATATAACTAGTCATAGAATCTCCAGTCCTATACTATAGTACTAGCACCAACTGTAAGAAGGCGCTATTATACCCCAGGTCAGATCTATTACCAAATGGTATGTCAATATTCTGACATGGAATCCTCAATGGTATCACTGTCATGCTGGTTAATATTATTAAGAAGCTTTAGATTCTAATTTTTATTTCGTTGATTGGTATAATAATCACTTTCACTCATTGTTATATAAAGTTTATCTTTTGTGTAAACACTTTCTAATAATTTTTAGTCATTTGTCTCTTAATATTGTTTTATCAGCAGATGTTGACTTTAAATTTTACTTTGATTTGCACTTTTAATTTTTTATCTAACCTATTAAACATTATCTCGTTACTTTTCATTATCATTACAAATGAAACTGGAAAAAGTACAATTTCTCATGGGTTCCTGCTTTTGTTTCAAACCAAGATTCATGTATCTCAAAAGTTAAGAAATTTAGGATTTGGAACCCAAAAACTAAAAAAACCATTTTTTTATGTAGTTCTTTTTCAATTATAACATTTTTAATAACAGACGAATTAATTTTGATGAGAAATCTTAATTGTATGAATAATAAATTAAAATTAGTTCTACTCAATGTATAAAACATTTGTTTTAATTTAATGGTGATTCACATGAGGATATTTAGTCAAATTTAAGTATCTAATTTACCTGGAGTGGATGAGCATTACTCAATCAGCGAGTGAATAACTTTGCTAACAAAGAATTGAACATATGTAGTACACAACTGATTCCAATGTAGAATAATAGTATTTTGATATTTTGCTACTACGCACTATTATTTGAACATTTAAAACTTTAATTTGGTTGTGTACACACGTGCTTTAGCATTTATTTATTGCATTTTTAAATACATTTTAAAGTTTAAAGTGACTCACTTCAGATTCCAGCTCTTTAAGTTCATCTTCTCCTATGCCATCACTGTCAGACTGCTTGACACAGTATATCTTTTGTTTCCCATACACCTTTTCAAATATGCTGCCTTGAGCGACTAAATCATCCAATGCCTTCTGCACTGCTGTCTTACCAAATTCCTTGTGCATGTTTTGCACAATATCGTTTGCACTGTAAGGTCTATTAGTTGATTGTAGATACTTTAAAACTCCTGTGGTGGCCATTCTGTCTCACTTTACTTGATGTTCTGCAAATCAATATTAATTCAACATACTATACACATAATATACATTTTGTTCATATTTTTAAAATTAGACAAGGACACTCTAAATTCAATAATTTAGTTTCATGAAATATACTAGGACATTTAAAAAAAAATTAAATTAATTTAACTAGACGTTTAAATTAATTCTGTACTATAAATTCGGACTATTTTATAGTACAGACTTTACCCTCAGATCTTCAGTAATACATCTTAAGTAATACATGTAAGTTGAAAATATCCTCCCAATAAGCTGTCAGCTAGGAAGTTAGTCACAAAGACACTGTAAATAATTTGTGAAATATATATACAGGGTTGGGCAAAAGCCTGGAGAAGATTTAATATTTTTATTAGAAATTGGACTAGAGGATTAAAACTTAATTAATTAAATTGGAAACTAAAACCAAATTCTTTAACGTTCTTACTGACTCCGTAGATAATTTTAAATGAAAGCATAGGTTATTGTGTATACCATTTTAAAAGCCTTAACTAGTAGAACATCACACTGCAAATTATACTTCAAAATGTTAATCCTAAATAAAATTCTTTTTTCTTTTCAAAAACTTCACTCGCCATTCACATGGGCTTGCAAGCCAGTGCGTGAACTTCATTCAACAAAAGAAGTACCAACCGTTGGCTTAATGGGGATTCGAACCTTAGACCTTGCTTTCCTTGGATTTGAGGCTCTCACTGCCACAATCTGAGAGCAGAACAGAGGTGAAACATCGTTTTTGAAAATCTCCCTGAACTTGGTTGCTTCATTTTCTAGTTTGGCATCAAAGCATGATATCACGAAAGTTGGCTGGATTACTCTGTATGTGTCAATTACTGACTTCAACACTTCAAACCTTGATTCAAGCTGCGGACATAATGTGAATAATCTGAAAAAATACTGACATTTTAAACCGTTCCTTCGGGTCAGTGAGGTGTTGATCTTCTAACATTTCATCGTAGTGTTTTTTGTCTATATCAACAGTTTTTGTGAAATACACTGTGTGCCCCACTTAGCACATATGGCTATTGATTCTTCAATCGTCTTTTCAAACAAGCATTGGAGTTCAGCTAAATTTAAGACCACATGACCTAAAAGAACATAAGACTGTATTGTCAAGTGATTTGGTCTAGTGATTTTGAGGCAATATTAACATGTTTTAGAACATGACATTGAATCACAGGCAGCATAATAAACTGAAAATTGACTAATGCATTCTTAATTCTAATAGCTTAATTTCTGTGATTTGCCTTTTTACTTGAAAAAATTATGTTTTACAGTCTTTAAAATGTCGCAAAATCGTTTTTTGCAAGCATAAACTATATGTCTTCCCGCCCAGCGAGTCCTGAATTTTCAAGGTATTGTTTGAATGATCTGCATTAGTCTTCACATTTCCCAACACAAAATGTTTCATCCAAAAAAGTTATAATACACATTTTGAATAGTTTCAAAAAAGTGTGAAACTTCTCTATTAGTCGCCACTACAACGAATCACTTATTGTTGTAGTGACCTTACATTGTAGTACACGTATTGTAAGAACCCTGCGCATTACCTTTTGTATTTAAAAAAAATGTTGGCATTTATTAACATTACAAAGTATTAGCCTATGAGAGTAAATAATAACTACAAGACGAAAATATTGAGTTTTCTTAAGGAAAGAAATGATTTTGATATTTTTCTAAAAACACATTACTCTATTTTTCTTTTTCTGAGTTGCGGGTCCCAGTACATTACACCGGCTGCACCAGCCTAGGTACACCCCAGGTTTCAATACAAAAATAAAGAAAATAAAACAACACAATCCTAATCAACCTAAGGGTTGTTTGGATCTCATTTTGTTAATTTTATGTGAATGTTTGCTGTGTAATTCTAACGCCTTAGTTAATGTTTGATTTTCAGTGGTCTCCCTCTCTAACATTTGTGACTAATAGTTGAGCTAATAGTGCAACAAACAGTTGGCTGGACGCTTATTTGAAACCAATCACAGTTTTGTTTCTATGGTCAGTGGTAACACTTAATTTTCATGTGTATCTAATTACCTTAAATCACTGACCTGTAATGTGTGCTCCTCTTCTTAAGCATCATTCTTCCTCTTTATCATTTTGAGTTACATACTCTATGTGAATTGAGACTTTATCGATACTGTTCTTGTCGATACGCAAATAAGGATGTGTTTATTTATTGTACTATGTTTTAAACTGAAGTATTTGAAAATAAAGCTTTAACATATCGAAGAAATTATAATCTACTATGTTATTGTATACCATGACAAAGGATATAATCTGATATTTTGTAAATTCAGAGATGCTTTCATTTCAAGGACACATAGTCAGACTGATTGTTTTAATACCAAACCTTGGAAGAAGTCAGTTTAACCACTGCGTACTTCAGTTAGTTATGATTTAAATAATTAGACTATATACAGTATAATTTTAGGAAGAGTGAACAATTATTGTAAGAAAAAAACTTCTTCAATAACTAATAGTTTATTATAATGAAACAAATAAAAACAATTATTTTTTTATTTTTTCTGGATGCTTTTTTCCGTTTCATTTATCCATCACAGCTTGTACCAGAGAGCGTAGAATCATTAGGATGCTGCAATCATAAAATATTAACAGGTCTGATTAAAAAACTAGTCAGTGAATTAAAAGACTTACAATTAAGAGCCTACATTATTTATTGTAAACATTATGTAAAAACATTCAAAAAAAAAAATTCAAAAACTACCATCTTGATTTTGGACAGAATAACAGACAGAATATGTCTTGCAGTGGTTTAATTTTAGGTATACCATTTATTTTATATATACAGGTAGTCCTCGTTATACGCGGTCCCGATTTACGCGGTTTCGCTTATACGCGGATGGGCCCCGGACCCCCCACCAACAACCAACACCAACCCACCAACATTCCATATTCCTCAGGCGCGCCCCACCCGTCTATCTGTCTCTTTCTCTCAAGCACTGTTGTTTATTTATTCGCACTAGTGGTGTACAGTTTACTTCTTGTGGCGTGGCGTTGTGAACAATATTGTTGTGAGTTGTGTTATAATGTCGGGAAAACGTGAGAAGAAACAGATAGATGTAAGTAATAAACGTGTTAGACATTCTCTTTCTTTAGAAGTTAAACTTGAAGTTTTAAAACGTCTCGATAAAGGGGAGCGTATAATTGATATCCACCGAGTGATGGGCCTTCCAGAGTCATCTATTAGGTCAATCCGATCAAATGCTGAAACTATTCGTAAGAGTGTGCAGTCTTGTACAAATTTAAGTTTAGCACGTGTATCTAAGTCCAGATCTGATTCGATGGAGAAAATGGAAAAACTACTGTCAAACTGGATTGAACATTATAATCAGCTCCATGCACCCATTTCGATGGCAGTCATCCAAGAGAAAGCAAGAGCTATCTATACAGAAATTACTAAGGATGATCAAAACGCCCCAGACTTTAATGCCAGTAAAGGGTGGTTTGACCGTTTCAAGGCACGCAACGCTTTTCACAGTTTAAAATTAACAGGTGAGGCGGCATCGGCAGACAATGTAGGCGCTGAAACTTTTAAGGCTATAACTTTTAAAATTTTTATTGAAAAGGAGGGGTATACGGCCAAACAGGTTTTTAACCATGACGAAACTGGCCTATTTTGGAAGTGAATGCCAAGCAAAACATTTATTTCTATTGAGGAGAAAACTGATCCTGGATTTAAAGCTGCTGAAGATCGCTACACATTACTCTTTGGTGCAAATGCTTCTGGGGATTTCAAACTTAAACCACTGATGGTTTACCATTCAGAAAACCCCAGAGCACTAAACGGCTGTGACAAATATATGTTGCCTGTATTGTGGAGGTCGAGTAAAAAAGGCTGGATGACGGGTAAAATATTTCATGATTATATTTCACTAGTGCTGCAAAATGATTTAAAAGTGTATTGCTATGAAGAAAAGATTCCTTTTAAAATTTTGATTCTGGTAGATAATGTTCCAAGCCACCCTCCTGAAATAAGTGAAATAAATGAGAACATTAAAGTTATGTTTCTACCCCCGAACACTACGTCCATATTGCAGCCTATTGACCAAGGTGTTATTTCAGCTTTTAAAGCCAACTATCTTAAACATACATTTTCTTTACTGATTAAAACTTGTGATGCTGATGATAAATTATCTATTAAGGACTGTTGGAAACAGTTCAACATCAAAATAGCTATTGATATCATAGGCAAATCCTGGAATGAATTGAAACCTAAATGAATGGTGTGGCCAGAAATCGTCAAATATGATGTAGAAATGACTGAAAATGTCAGAACAACGTCAAAAGATATTGTGGATATGGCACAGCGTGTGGAATTCACAGACGTAGATGAAGCGGATGTTGATGAATTGATTACACTACAAGAAGAGCTAAGTACCGAAGACCTATTAACAATAGAAGATGATAGGTTTTCTGAAGGATCCGATAAGGAAGAAGAACCTGAAAGTGTTAAAACCTTGACTAGTAAAGGAATGGCAGAGGCTTTCTGTATGATTAATAACGCTTTAAATTATTTTGAAGAGAACGACCCAGATGACACGAGGAGTGCTAAGGTTAAAAGGGAAGTTGAGAATGTGATTAAGTGTTATCGTGAACTATATAACAATAAATTAAAAACAACAACCCAGCTCTCGATTAAGACATTTTTCTGCCAAACAGCTGAAAAGGTACAAACACCTGGTAAGCAGACGTCAGACGTAAACAAAGGCGGGCAGTCTGACCCTCCCAGCCCAGTGGCAGGCACATCAAAAGATTGAACTACTGTAATGTACTTTTTTAGTTATGTACTGTACAGTACTTTTATTACTTTTTAATATCCTTTTCTCTTTGAATTTAATTTTTAATTAAAGTATGCCTATATACATTTATACTGTACGTTCTTATTTTGTTTGTTCATGTAGTACCTAGTCAAATTTGAATTCAATAAAAGGTGTTGATGAATTATTATAGGCCTACATTTTTATTATATTTCCAAAACAATTAATTAATCTTTTGATAATCTTATGATATTGTAGTTTGAATTGCGTACAGTACTAATAAGCAATAGGCCGGCCTGCTGTGGCTACAGTGGCGTAACCCGCTTTACCTCCGACTCGTTATACGCGGTTTCGTTATAAGCGGCGCTTAAGCGGAACGTATCTACCGCGTATAATGAGGACTACCTGTACATAGATTTCTCATCTAAAATTAATTGTTGTGTGTCAAATTACCAGACAGTATTTTTAAAGTTCATTGTGGAGCGCTAGTGTAGCTCCATGTAAGTGTAATGAAGTTTAAACCAGCTGTGGTTGCAGACCTCACTAACTAACAAAATTACAGGCACAAATATTCGTACAAATGGGATATCTATTTTATATGTATTTAATGAAAGATTATATACGTAGTCATTAGCTGACAAGAAATTCAGAAATAAGGAAACATAAATAAAAATGATTTCATTAATTTTTAGTTATTTTTATTTTTAAAATTTATAACTTCACTTGCCAGTTCACACGGGCTTGCTAGCCTGTGCATGAACTTTATTCAACGAGCGAAGTACCAACCGTTGGCTCAGTGGGAATTTGAACCTTGGACATTGCTCTCCGCAGTCCGAAGCCTTAGCCACCAATGTTACTTTTTGAAGTGTCTGAGTCTGTGTTATTTGGAATTGTTTCTTTTTAATTAACTATTTCTGAACTGAATAAACACTACAACGAAGGTTTGACCTTTTGCTCTTTAAATTCATATCAAAAGTAACCTAGAGACTCCCAACATTTTTAGCATTTAAAATCTGCAATGGTTGATATTATATTACCTGAAAACAGAAATAATTCCTGCAGGCATAATTTTTCTTGAGTAATAAAATCGTACACTCATGAGGATTGCAAGTATTGTGTTTGATACAAGTAGAATGGCGTAGTTACCAGGATCTTTGGAAACATTATAAGCTCCAAGAGTAAGCACGATTCCATTATTAGGGCAATCCCACAACCACAATTTAAATGAAAATAACCTAAATCGAAACCAACATGAATGGCAATGCCTTACATAGTATTTTGCGGTGATTTCAAAAATTCATAATTAAAAGGTTTATTTAACCCTCCTTTGGTCGCACCATATCTCGCAGATATTAGCAAAAGTGTTTTGCCCACCTTTTCCCCCTCCCACGTCAAGGGGGTGCCACCGGAAATTTATTAAACAAATATGCAACATGTATTTTTCTTCAATTGTTTAAAACCCAATATCAGCACATAAATGTAGTCTAATTTAATGTAAAGTTAAGTAGAAAACTTTTCTCACTAATAAGCTTGGAAGAGATGTATAATTTAATTGGATTGAATATCATGAAACCAAAAATAACATCTAAAATATTTCATAAAACATGTTTTATTCGGTTGTACTTAATAAACAAGTTGTCAGTCTTTACGAAATAAAAACATAATAACTGTAATATTTAGATAATCATGCTTTATTATAACAAAAACTACTTTAATAAGTGTTCAATATGTCCGCCATTTCCCTTATGCAGGTATGGACTCGATTCCTCAACTCCCTTACACTTGCTTTTAGATTGATTTCATTTCTAAGGCGTCTAACAGCCCTCACGATTCGATGTCTCAATTCTTCGGCTGTTTGTACTGGACTTCTGTACACTTCTTACTTCAAAAAACCCCAGACGTAGTAATCAATAGGGTTGAGGTCAGGGGTCCGTGGTGGCCAAGCAACAGCACACGTTGAAGTATGGTGGTGCTCCATCTGTCTGGTAAATAATGCGCCGACGCAATTCCAACGGCAAGTCTTCGAGAAGGTCTGGTAGGATATTATTTAGAAATTGTAGGTATTGAACTCCAGTTAATGATGTAGGGAGATCAATGAAGGGACCTATCAGCTTGTCCCCTATCAGTCCAACCCACACGTTTAACTTAAACCTAGTTTGGCTCCATGACTCACAACAAAGATGTGGGTTTTCAGTGTCATAGAAGTGTTCATTGTAGTAGTTAAAAACACCGTCTCGTGTAAATGTATATTCGTCTGTCCACAAGATGTTTTAAGAAAATCTGCATTATCGTGCTGTAAAACCCATTGACGTCTCAGAGGAGGGTCTCTGGGTTCAATTGTCTGGACACGAGTAAAGTGGTATGGGTGTATTTGATTTTTACGCAAGAGTCTCGACACAAACGACTGGCTTACTACACATTCAGTACCAATTCTTCTTGTAGTTGTTCTTGGATCTCTTTTGACTTGGCCAAGTACAGCTTCCTCTAACCCAACATCTTGTATGATGTTACCAACCAAGCGGTCATTTAACAGGAAATCTACCAGTTTTCCGCAGAAAATTATGATCCCTTACAAATGATCTTACATCAGGAATTCTGCTCTCGGAAAATCAACGGATGTATTCTCTATGACACAATAGAACAAATGCTAATACCCTCACTAATTTTAACAGGCACAGGTTGAGTTTGGTAGTTAAGTGCAACCGAATAAACCATGTTTTATAAAATATTTTAGGTGTTATTTTTGGTTTCATGATATTCAATCCAATTAAATTATACATCTCTTCCAAGCTTAATAGTGAGAAAAGTTTTCTACTTAACTTTACATTAAATTAGACTACATTTATGTGCTGATATGGGGTTTTAAACAATTGAAGAAAAATACATGTTGCATATTTGTTTAATAAACTTCCTCTAGGAAATCTATTATTTATTTACGTTTGCTTGCAAAATAATTGACATTTATAGAGAATTTGACGATCTTTTCAATGGTATTAATAATAATCTGGTAGGTGTTTTGCTTTGGTTTTTGTAGCTCAATCAGTGAGTTAATGTCAAGTAATTTTAAAAACACACAATATGAGCCCTTACAGCCAAACGGTTGAGAATCGGACACAGGTTAATATGGACTTTGTTGTTCCTTTTTGTGAGTACAACAAACAGGTAAATTTAATGATGTCAGTAGAGACTCACCCTGTATAAATAGTCTATGAGTTAATATAAAAATAGTGTTTATTTTCGTTTTGATATTTTATTTTTATTTAAAAGTTTCATTTGTAACTATGCAATTCAAAACATATATTCATCTTTGAGTAAAACTAACAACAAATTGCTTTGTTATTTTAAACATTTACTAAACAAAAACAATAGTCAGGCTGATTATATTATGTGTACAGGTAAAATAATACCAAACTGATCTATACATAAAAAAGCCAAATACCAATCACTCACTGATCACTGTTTCTCAAAAACCACTAAACTGTAAACCACAATGCTGAAATTTTGTAGGATGATTGCTCCTATATTGTAGGCATGGTCCTATATTGTAGGATTTTGAAAAATTCTTCATAGTTCCGAAATGGCAGCATTTTTTTACCCCAATTATTTCTTATGGGAAAATCACAAAAAAAGTAGTATTTCTGACCTAACTTGAGAAAAAAGCTTGAGTAAAATTTTCAAACCTTCACAGTTCTACCCGCTTAACAAACGTGCACTGTATATATGAATTTCAGCTTAAAAACTTAAAACTTTTGAGTATCGGGGCCAAAAAACAGAATTTTTGTAAATGTAGAATTTTGTAATACTGATGTTATCTACTGAAGTGGGGTATCAATTTAAAGCTATTTTCCCCCTAAATCCAAATATACCATCAGATTTTGAAAAAGACAAATAATAAGAGGTACATTCCCCAAAAACTAAAAAAATTCTTAAAACCAAGAAAAGGTATTACTAAAATAAAACACCCAACTGGGGTATCAAACTATTGGTATTTATCTCCTAAATCACATTATACCATTATATTTTGAAAAAGAAAACGTGTAAGGGCTCTGCCCCCTCCCCAAATAAAAAATATCCTCCAAAACCCAAAATTGGATATTTTTAAACCAATACATCCGAGTGTTGTATCAAATTAAAGGTATTCTCCTGTTAATTAGTAATATACCATCCGATTTTAGAAAATAATGTATTTATGGGCTCTACTGCCCTCAAAAACCAAAATTAGTGGTCATACTGCTTAAGAATCCTGGTAGACCGATCTTCCTCACAAAGCGAGATGCCAAGATCCACAAATGTGACTGACAAAAGATCCAGCAGAGTGCCTTGGTGAGGCCACAGGCCGAACTTTTCCCCCTATGCTGTAGGCCGAGTTAAAAAAAGGGGTCTTGGCGAGGCCGAACTCTTCCACGAGGCCGGCGGTCGAGTTCCACAAAATGACTAAAGATATAGTTCCCAGGCGAGGCTGCATGCCGAGCTTCCTTACGAGTGTAGCGAGTAACGACAGTGTTGGCACGCGAAGCATGCAAAGGTGTCCTCTAGTATGTTATAAAGTAAAAATGCAAATTTGGTAAGAATATTTTATTTTAATTGTGTTTTAAGATTTTGTTGCTTTGTTATTTACACTCATGTCACTTGTAAGTCTATGCAAAATTACTGTGGTAAATGTTTTGATTGAACATTTATGAAAGCAACCAATATATTTATGAATTTACCAAAAGATCTATACGTCCTGAAATATCCATTGTTATGTTATTAGTATAACTTACATAACAGGAAATATAAAAAAATGATTAGATCTCCAAGTGGCAAAAGATGCTGTAGCGTCTATCTCCCTCCTCCTTAATGTGGCAAAAACACTACAGTGTCCTTTTTTGTTTATGTGTTTAAATAACTTATAGGTGTCCAAAACGCATTTTCACTTATATTAAATGAAAGATTAGTCATTTGAAAGTCTGACTATTTCGTTCACTGAGAGCCTATTACGACAACACTACAGGTCACTAAGTCAGTTCTGCTCTGTTAGTTTTTTAGTATACTGGAGAGATAGGGCACCAGCAAACTTACCTTAAAAAACAGTTCACTAACACCAGAGTAGTAGTAGTAACATACACAAAATAAACACATAATGATGATTAATTCCTGGCCTTAGTGCCTTTTAAACTAACCTAAAATTGTAGTCTGTTATTTTGTTGTGATTTTATTATTTTTAGTAGTATTGATGAACTGTACATTTTTTGTTCACAGTAAAATATAGAAAAAATGGCTATCTCAATTTTTATGTGGTCATTGTACATATACTCAAATAAAAACAAAATTTTGAAAAAAAATGTTTGGTGCAACATAAGATTATTGACGCCAGTATTCAATAAGTACTAAACAACTATGTTATTATTGTATTTTGCATGTTATAAGCTTTAATTTTCAGACATATTTTTATTGCTTGAGATGTTTATACGAGACTTTTAGTCGGGGCATGCAAAATATTCCACCACTGAGTGTTTCTGACTACCACTTGGAGGGTTAAAAAAAGAATTGGGTTAAATATTATGGTAAACTTACTAATACATAGAGTACAATTTTGTACGTTTAGATTAATTTAAATTAAGCTTATATTGTCTTTACAAATTACGTGCCAGTACAGAGTATTACCGTTATTGTGTTAACGTATATCAATTAAACATGAACACAAAGCGTTTTTGATCTGATTCTCACACAATACAGCTCTAATCCATTACTCATAGAATGGGACAGTTTATTTTGAGATAAAATAGGTTTGGAAATTATGCTTTTAATTAAAATTGAAGGTTATAGACTCATTTTGTCAGATGTTTTAATTTACTGGTTATAACCATTTTATTTTAGAATTGATTGTAAATATTAGGTAGCCTTTAACAATAATATATAAAAGAATTAAATTACTAACCTGCTTTAAAATATCCAACAACTCCACCAAGTAGAACAAAGCCTGCATAAGCAAAACTCACATAGTCAAGCTCCATTTTATCATTCCAATGACTTAGCAAACTAAACAGCTGTTTGTGTTGCCTGAATCAATATTAAGTAGCTACTGAAATGATAAGTGATTTGCTATCTTAATTCAGCACAGTGACTGACAAATACAAGTTTTCAAATTATGTTAAAAACCATGCAATTGGACTCTACTTAACAGTTACGTTTATTTCCCAAAATGAATAAAGTTATGCATGTTGTAATTAAAATACAAACAATTTCTTATAAAAATAAAGTAATAATATACTTTCTGAAATAAAATAAGATTAGTTGTTTAGCTAACCGTATACTTAAAGAAATTAAAAGTAAAACTCTGATTAGAAAAATTACATAATAAATCTATAATGTTTGTAATAACATAGTTAACGAAATAAACATAGCTGGGTCAGAAAAAATAAAACATTTCATTTGTAAATTTCTTTATCAAACAAATGTAACTAAACAAAGTACTAATTTTAAAGCTATACTAGTAACAAAGTAAAAATTACAAAATACTTAACCTTCTAGATACTGTATAAACCCTGTCTACTTTTATTTTACTTTGAACAAAAATTAAGCTTCATTCCAATTTTCAAGTTCTTATTAATAAAAGTATTCTTATTAATAAATGAATAATTTCCAATGTATAATATGGTTAGGTTGATGGTGGATTTGAATTCTAGAAATATATAAAAAATTAACTGAAATATTTTTCACAAATTACCCACTCATTTTAAAATAAATCTTTGTTTAGTCTTTCAATGATCTTGTCTGCCCCCAACATTGCGACTGTCAGCATGAATATGTGACTACTCTTGACAAACTGTATATTACATTTACCTTTATACCCTGGTTGTGGTGAAATCACCATTTCAAGTTATATAACCCACAAAAATTATACTATTTTAACAGCAGTACTACCGTAATCTTATTTGTCTCTAGAGAAATTATTCATTGCAGTGAAGCCCAGAGCTCGTGAACTCAGACGGCAAACCATCAGGACACTGAAACAAGTTTCAACTACTCAAAATTTCTTTATCTAAACATTATTCAAGAAATATAATGGTGTCAAATTCTTAATTACAATTGTAAAAAATTTATTTTCACATGCAAGTCATTGAAAAAAAAATAAATAAACCACTTACATCAAATTCAAAATTAATTTTTAAATTTTAAGGAAACAACACATTTATTGATCTTAAATTTTATTATTCTTTCCTGTTTTTATATACATTCTCAGCAGAGTAAAAGTTTTCTGTAAAATACATTCGATTTTATTTCCCCATTTCTAGTTCGACTTTATTACCATCACTACGACCAAACATTCAGCTATATAACACATTACACCACCTGCTCCATAGTTATCATTACAGTACAACAAAGCTAAATGTTATAACCAAGTATTTTTAAATCTACGGTACCTCAATACTCACAACTTATCGATTTTTCACTGAAGGTCAATTTCACAGTGTATTTGGTTCAATTCTATTATTATTTTCATAGACTTGTAATACAGAAGTAAACTGTAATGTGTATACTCTATTGTAAATTGTTAATTAATCTCTTGTTCAGTGAACAATATTAATTTAAAATCTGTACCTATATTCAAAAAGATGTTTGATTTGTTTAAGGATTTAAGATTGCTTAGAAAATGTTACTTTTAATAGATTTTTAACGTTTTTCTATGTCAGATTTAATGGAAGTTAATTCAGAAACATTCTACATACAGACACATAAAAAAATTATATCATAAATATTTAAAACAATTTTACATTCTTCAGTGACTTACAATATTTAAGATTACCTTAAGATCGTGATGAGTCCAGCAGGCATAAATTTTCCAGAGTTATAAAATCTGGCTCCCATAATACCACCTAACACCGTACTTGTACCCAGCAGCACATAATAATTGTTGGGATCTCTTGAGGTTTGGTATGCTCCAAATCCTAGAACGCTTCCAAAGAGCAAACCAGCTCCAAGTGATGGAATACTTGCTGCAAACAGAGTGCAGCATTAATTAAAAAAAAAATAAATAAATAAATAAAGTTATAAAACTAGATTAGTACAAAATTAAGTTGATTTTTCAATGAAACAGTCAAGAATGCTGTAAAATTGTTAATATTGATAGCACAAATTTGTTTGAAAATTCTTTTTACATTATAGAGAGAATTTTACATTTTATTTATCAACAGAAAAGAGAATGTTACCAAAACTATTAGGCTATGTATTTTACCTTCGCATTTGTACATATTCATGTTGTGTATTACTTTAATAAACAATCAATCATGATATAAAAATTTCTAATTTATCAATTATCACATATTTAGAATATTTCCTGTTACAACTCTACCGACATAACATCAGGATCATAAAAACTTATTAAAGAAGAAATATTAATATTAAAAAGGTATTATTTAAAGACGTAAGGAATTGTTTTGCACAATTCCTTACGTCTTGTTAAAATGTTAACCTTAGATCTGAGACTAACACAAATGTGGTGTATTAGAGATTTTTCGTTTATCCTTATCCATCACAAATTTTATATATTAGACTTTTGAGTCCATTACATTTTTATCCATTTTTTTATTTTAACGACAGTGCAATTTGATTGATACCATTCAACACAAAGCTTTATTATTTATATAAATAAATCAGGTTTCTTAAATTTATGTATAATAATAAATCAATAAAAAGCAAAATACGGACACAAAACAGAAGTACAAATTCAAAAACTCCCATCACCAAGCGGGCGACCATTAAAATTGGCCACTTTGACGAATATCCTTTTGGACAGCTTCCTTATTCTATATTATTTCTTCCCGTCAATAAAATGTACTTTTAGGATAGATACCATATGCTAGAAAGCAATATATTACAACCTTTTCGCCTGAGTATTATATATTTTTGAGCATAGCAACATTTTTTTTAATAAAAAATTATTTACACATATTTCATAGTTAATAACTAGGCCTATTATGTATTAGATAGTAAATATGAATCCCTACAGAAATTTGTTTTTTGCTTGTTTGTCAAAAATATAAATAACTTTAGTACTACACATTTTTTAAATATTACGATACCTAACAAGATATTGATTATTTTATTGATAAAGTCATTAGTGTTTCGTAAGTTGCAAACAATTTGGCTATCTCGGAATTATCTACAACAGTCTTCGCTTCCTCATATGGGTTCCAAATAACAAAACAATATGCACTGTTAATAATTTTGTGTTGTTCTTTTCAAGATTTCTGCTATTTACAATCCTATTACTCCACCTCTAATAACATAGTATGAAAGTATATTTCTTGAGAAAAAAAAAAAAATGCAAAGATTTATAGTATATGGCTAAATTTGCTATTTTCCTTGTTGCTATTTTATTCTCTTTTCAAAATTAAACTTCACTCGCCAGTCACATGAACGGTTACATATAGAAAAAATATTTTTCCGTTTTTCCTCATTTTCGTAATTTTATGGGTTCTCCACTAAAAAAATCACTTTCTTGTTACAGCAAAATGTTCAGCCAAAAAAAGGACAAGGCCCCTGCTTTAAATAATTACCTAAATAGCCTTTTCTTATAATTACTCTAGGCCTACTGAAATTGTTATTTGCTATGTCGCTCCAAAATGCTACTATCTACTTTATGCTCATTTATTTTTCTATTTATTTATGTGTTTGTTAAGCTATTATATTCTTTGTTATGCACATAGTTTGTTATTGATATTATGATATTAGTGTATACCAGGATATTAGATTGTTGTTTGCTTCTATCCCTGTTATGCTATTTATTTTATAACAGAGAGAGTGGGGATGACTCAGTCTGAGTAACACGTGTTCAGTTCGACTCCACGTTTTTCATTGTTTTGAGTGGGATATTTTAGTTATTATACTATAAATTTTTGTCAGTGTGTTGTTTAGGTGTTTGTCATTTCATTTTTGTTATTTATTTTATCGTTTTTATCAATAATTAAGTGCAATTTGTGTAAAAAGATTTTTATGTTCCGGTCGCCACAGAACTTAAGGTCCGGGACAAAGGGCAAAGCAGTTCCCTTATCAGCTGCCGATAAGCGTTTAGTGAGCCGCTCGTTATCTGACTCCTCGCCAAACTCCGCCAGGACAATGCCGAATACCAACAATCCTCCGGCCGTTGACCCTGCGACCATAGAGTCACTGGTGAATAAACACCTTGCTAGTGGCTCTATGACTGACACCTTGGTCGCTAAGATGTCGGTGGAGCTGAAGGCAGTCGTAGAGAAAGCTGTATCTGCTGCCATGATGCCTGTCCTGGAGGAATTGAGGAATATGCGGGAGGAGATGACAAAGTTGAGCAACAGAGTTTCGCAGCTTGAGGGTGACCTGATCAGTAAGACGGATGAGTTGGAACAGTATCAGCGCCGAAACAGTCTTAGATTCTTCGGTGTAGCAGAAAAGCAAGGAGAGTGCACAGATGCTTTGGTGACTCAGCTGTGTCGCGACCACCTTGGCCTGGAGCTTCCATCCACAGCGCTCTGCAGGACGCACCGAGTGGGCAAGCCGCCGGGTCCAGCCACAGGTGGGAGGCCGCAGCATCGTCCCATTATCGTCAAGTTTACCAGCTATCGAGATAGGCGACTGGTGTTCAACTCGAAGAAGCGACTGAAAGGAAGTGGCATTACCATACGTGAGGACCTGACAGCTCGGAGACAAGAAATCTACAGAAAGGCAGCCGAGCGGTACGGGCGGACCAGCACCTGGACGTTAGACGGCCGAGTGTTCTACGTCGATGGCACCGGAAAGCGCGGCGTGGCGACCAAGCTGTCAGATCTGGAGGTGGCGTCGACTTGACTGCACACTCTGTAAGATTGTTCTTTTATTTAATTTTGTACATGTTAGTTTTGTCAATTTCTCTAACGTAACATTTGTTTTGTTTGTTCATGTAGAAGTTAGGTTTGTTTTAATTTTGCAATTTCTAAAATTACCTTTATTTAATCTGGAAGAAGTTAACTCTGTTTAATTTGATGTAATCGTAAACCATATAACTTAAAATTTCTTTTATTTAATTTGTAGTACAGTGGTTTTGTTTAATTTGTTAATTTCTGTAACGTATAATTTGTTTTGTAGAAGTTAGATTTGTTCGAATTTTGTCGATTTCTTAAAATACCTTTATTTAATCTGGAAGAAGTTAGCTCTGTTTAATTTGTTGTAATCGTAAATCTTATATGTTCTTTATTTTATTTTTAGAAGTTAATTTTGATTCCGTTAATTTTAAATATATAACTTTAGTTTTCCTGCAAATGTTCAATTGTTCTGGTTGATAACCCGCCAAAATATGACTGAATATTACACCAGTCTGAACCAAATCGGTTTAGTTTTATAAACTTGTTTATTTTAAATTCATTTAAATATCCCGTAATTTCAATCTTCTAAACTTTTATTCAATTATTTCATGTATATACAGTATTAAGTTAGTATAGTTAATTATAATCTTTATGTTTGCCATTGATTGATAATACCGCACAATACAATGACAATAATTGTAATGCATTTTATCAATTTAATATTGAATTATTTTGGCTCAATTATCAATTATGTGTTATTTATTCTAACATTGAATCCTCTTGTTTGTAAAGTTTATATAATTTCCCGCTCAGTCTATTTCTCATTGTTTTGCTGGAGTGCGGACATTAATTATGTTATGATACTGAGTATGTTAGTAAGTAATTTAGTTTGTGTGTGTATATATGTGTGTATGTGTGTGGTTACCGTCACCGTGCTATGCTGCTGTGGTCGCTGGCTGCTCGACCGCACGGCCGTCGGGTGACCCCGTGATGGCGTCTCACTCTTCCTCCCCCCTGCCACCATCAACTTTACAATCAGATCACTTCGCCAGCACCCTTGCCCCCTACTCCAGACTTCTTAAGACAGCCCATGTCAATACGCAATCTCTTCTCGGTCATATTGATGAATTTCTTTTAATTTTTGAATTTTCTTCTTTTGATAGCGTTTTAATTTCTGAATCCTGGCTCAAGCCTAATATATCAGATAAAAGTGTTGATCTATCTGGATATACTCTTTATCGTAATGATCGTCTGTCCAAAGGAGGTGGAGGAGTTGCAGCTTTTGTCAAATCTAATTTACCTACTACAATACTGTACTCCTCTGACACCACCAGGTTGGGGCGACCTGAGTACATGTTTCTTGATGTTTCTGTTAATAATATACATGTTTTAATTTCTGTTTGTTATAGGGCACCTAATCTTGGTTTTCTCGTTGAATTTGAATCCATTCTTCTTGATCTTATGGCTCGTTATAGTCATGTCATTGTAACTGGTGACTTTAACTCGAACCTTTTAGGCCCTGCTACTTACGATCAGACTTACTTAACAAGAATGTTTCACTCTTGTAACATGACTATACTGCCTTTACAAGCAACCCATCACACTGCTACTACGGATACATGGCTGGACGTCATGGCTGTTTCTGACCTGTCCCATGTCGTGCACCACGGTCAGCACCCTGTCCTTGGCCTGTCAAGACATGATTTAATATTTTGTGTATATCGTCTAACCACCCCTAAATGTGAACCCAAATTCATCTCGTACAGGAGACTCAATAATATTGATTCTGATGCACTTCTGGCTGATGCACTCCTAATGTCTTGGCATGATATAATCCACGCTCCTGATGTCAATACTATGGTAAACATGTTTAATAATTTCACAACTTGTCTCCTTGATAAGCATGCTCCCTTGATCACTAAGAGGGTCACCAAGAAACCAGCCCCTTGGATTAATGACTACTTACGTCAACTACAGAGGTTAAGGGACATTGCTTTTCGTAGGGCTAAAAGAACTAAGTCATCTGACGATTGGGCGGAGTATAAAAGACTGAGGAATAAGACTCAGCAACAATTTCGCAATGCCAAGATACGATTCTATTATAGATCTTTCTCTGGTGTCATATGTACTAAAGGCTTGTGGTCTAAGGTCAGGGAGCTAGGCATTGGTAAGACCAATAGTGACAAACCTGTTTCACTTGATCTTAATATCGTAAATAAATATTTCACTAACATTCCAATCGATCTGTCCAGAGCTCGTGACTTTGTCAGTGAGCTGAATGCCACTCCTCTTTGCCGCCCGCGCCATCAGTTCGTCTTCACTCAGGTGACTGAGGCTGATGTGCTTGATGCTGTGATGAGGATGACTAGCAACGCAGTCGGTACTGATAAAATCCCTATTAAAATTCTCAAACTTTTACTTCCAGCAATACTGACTGTGATTACAGCTATTTTCAATAAATCTTTAACCACATCTACTTTTCCGTCTGAGTGGAAATCTGCTATTGTGCGCCCTCTACAAAAAGTTTCGTCACCTCAAGTTGCATCAGATTTCAGACCTATCAGTATCTTGCCAGCATTGTCAAAATGCCTCGAAAGGTTAGTCCACCGTCAGATGTCATCGTTTATGGAGAGTGCTGGATTATTGTCAAATTTCCAATCTGGATTCCGTTCAAGATTCAGTACTTCCACTGCCCTTCTTAAAATTACTGACAATGTCCGCTCTGCTATTGATAAGTCCCTACTTACCATCTTGACCCTATTTGATTTCTCTAAAGCTTTCGACTGCGTTTACTATCCCCTTCTTTATATAAAAATGCTCTCTGGTGGTTTTTCTGATGGTTGTATTGAATGGGTCAGGTCGTACTTGACGGACCGTCGGCAGTGTGTAAAGGCAGACAACAGAAATTCTGACTGGGAACTGGTGACTAGAGGTGTGCCCCAGGGTTCTGTGCTTGGGCCACTCTTATTCTTACTCTACATTAACGATGTCACTACTGTTATCAATTTCTGCAAATTTCACTTATACGCTGACGACCTACAAATATATACTCACTTTACTTTGAAAGACTTGCCTACTGCCGTAACTAACATTAACTGTGATATCCAGTCTATCACAAATTAGGCTGCCAAGCATGGCTTAAAGCTCAATGAGGTCAAAACCCAAACAATATTGTTGGGCTCTACTAGACTCACTTCTAACATTGACCTGACAAATATACCAAAACTCAAACTTAACAATACAGAATTACCGTTTTGTGACAAAGTTAAAAACCTAGGACTTATTATGAATAAAAATTTGAACTGGACTGATCAAGTAGCTGTAATGTGTAATACAGTTTTTGCTGCTATACATACTTTGAAAAGATTTGCCATGTTTTTTCCTCTCAATGTCAAGGTGTTGTTAGTAAAGACTCTAGTTTTCACTCACTTTAATTATTGTGGTACTGTAATCAATGACATGTCTGTTGAGCTCGCGGAAAGATTACAGCGTGCCCAAAACTACTGTATCAGATTTATTTTCAACCTGAGGCGAAGGGATCATGTTACTCCATTTTTCCACCAATTATCCATCTTAAAGTTAAACAATCTTCGACAATTCCATATCCTGATATTGTTGCACAGTATTCTTCAAAACCAAATTCCTAATTATCTGTCAGAGCAGTTTGTTTATCTGTCACAAGTTGGTGTGCGTAGAACAAGACGTGGTGAGTCAATGTTAGCTATTCCAGTTCACCGGACCACCACTTTCAACAAATCATTTATTGTCTCCGCGTGCAGGCTCTGGAATGCTCTGCCTGATAATATCAGATCCATCGATAAGCGCACTCGGTTTGGGGCGGAGGTGAGGTGCTATCTGCTGCGGGCCTAGCGGGAGTAGTGGTTGGTGTCGCTGTGGCTTGGTGGTGGCGGTAATGAGTGATTGTACCGAATGAATGTAGTTTTGAATAAATGTTATGCATAACTGTAGTTTTGTTTGAGATAGTCGTAATATTATTAACCCTTTCGATGCCGGGCATTTTTTCCCTTGGTATGCTAGAAATGCCGGGGGTATTTTTAGTGAATATGCATAGTTTACGATATTTTGTTCTAACTTTGTTATTTTTCAATATATTTTCATAATTATTTTTTGGTTTTTCTTGTTTTGAAATGCTCTTTTTACTACTTATATATTTTCTTAAATAAAATATTGGTTTTAATTTGTAAAATCAACTTTTTTTAAAAATTAAAAACATTTTTTTTTAATTTTTCAATTTTGAAACTTTTCAGACCATACAAAAAAAATACTAGGGCTATAAAAGTGACTTTATTTGAAAGAACATTTAATTACTAACATGCATACCAAGTTTCAAAGTCTTACCTTGAAAATCCCAGGATTTATCGTCATTTTTGTTCGACAGTACAAAATCATATATTTGTCACTTCTGAGCGATTATTACACAAAACATAAAACATGAATAAATAACACTGATATAAATTGCACTTATGAGTTCTAATGTAAAATTATGAAAGATAACACTATCTATAAAGGATTATAAAAAACAATTTACAAAAAAAAATTGTTTACACTTTTATCTGCCGGGAAGTTCAACACTATCACTCACGTCATTGTCTACGAGCATAATCCCACTAGCAGTCACATTGTTCATAAGAGTGTTTTCACTCACTGGAGATGTATCTCGACGTCTCTTACTCATTTTACAGTTATTTATAATAAATAAACTACAAAAAGCAAGAAAAAACAACGAAACTTAACCTCGAACGGCACGAACACAACTTGACACAAACAACTCCTAGCAACAGTAACCGGGAGTAAACAATAACAGACCACAAAAGTTAAAATTCTAAGGTAAACAAACGCATAATTCAAAGATGTTTAAAACACTTTTTCTGGGTACTATAATCAATTCTCTACAGATTGGTACCGTATATGTTGCATATTAACGAAAATGCCTTATCGAAAAAAAAAAATTACGAGCGGTCCGATATATCGGACCGCGGCATTTTTAGCGTAATTACCGCGGTCCGATATATCGGACCGCGGCATCGAAAGGGTTAAGTTTAAATATAATGTTTCACATTTTTTGACTTTATATGTTTTACTTCGTACATTGCAATTTCTATTTTGTATTTCCTTGTAAATTGTTATTTATATTTGAAAATATGTTATTATGTATGATGAGGTTAAGTGGTAGAGAGGGCTTTGCAGCCCTAACTTCGCCTCTTGAATATAAATAAAGACGTTTTTCATTTCATTTCATTTTCATTTCATATTTTCTTTTGGTTCAATTTTATTTTATTGTAATATCAGTTGACTGTTCATTTTCTATTAAGGGTATAGTTGTTATTGAATTTTTTTTACTGTTATTTTATTTTTAGCTTTCGTAGCGGTTGGTTGTTCATATTGTGTTATGGATACCAGTATAGTGTTGTTCTTAAATTATTACAATTCTTTACCTTAATCTTTTAGAAATAGCCTATATTGTTATTTCAACTATGTTAAATATTACTCTACATTTTTTATTATTATACACCTTATTTATTTTATGCAATATTCTTTGCTTGTAAAACTAAATAAAAACCAGTAGTTAACCTAATAAAGCAATACCACACCATAGTATAATAGGCCTATAAACATACATTAGCAAATCATACTTTTGAAAAAATGCCAACTAATTGAGACTAGATAGCATGGCAGTTTACTTAGGTTGAAATAAAATTAATTAGAGTTAATATTCAAATTGATTGTTTCCTATACCATGACTGTTCTCTGACACCGTTTGGTTGCAAGAAAAGGCTGAGCCTTGCTGTGTGTTTATTATACTGTGTCCACACTCAACAATAGGAGCTAACATAACATGTCAAAACCTAAACTACAGACATATCCTTACAAAACACAACCTTACTTAAACGGACACATTTATTGTGCTTAATAATGGTCTGACTGAAAAAAATTCACCAACAGTCAGGAGGAAATTCCAGACAATTTCAGTACCCACTATAATATATTTACAAATATGAATATTTGTCCATTTCCATTTGCCTCCTTTTCGTTTGCCCCAGTTTTTTAAACTCAAGGATAGAAACGTCAAGGCTATAAAATACTATAGTGTGTTGTTATGCAGGCATTATAACAAACATTGCTTTATCGCTTTATCACAAATTCAAACTAAAATGAACTTACCTGCTTTGACGTATCCAATAATTCCACCAGCAGCTACTGAAGCAGCATAGGCAAAACTTAGGTAATCAATGGCCATTGTTAATTACCCTTTATATCATATTAATCAAACTCAACAATAAAAATAAATTAGATCTACGTGTAATTACGTAAGGTTAATTGAAAATTGCATAGAGTAGTTAACGCAACCACAAGAAAGACTGTCTAAATAGTAAATATTAAATTGTAGCAGTGTTCCCAGACTTAAAACATAAAATTGTGGGAGTTAGAGGTTAAAATTATGGGGAAAACCGTGAAATTATCGTAAACTTATCAGTATCAATAATTGGCGTTGATTTATTTTCGCTTTTCTATTCAAGAATATTGACACATACAAGTATTTTTATTTCATACAAACCCTGAGTATTTTATTTTAACATATAAATTTGCTCTACTTAGGACTTCATCAGTATAATATGATTACCACTGTCTGGCAACAAACAATAACTGATTATTTATCTATATATTTATTTTATTTCCAACGGTTACACCATTTTGTTAAAACAATACAATATATATATATATATATATATATATATATATATATATATATATATATATATATATATATATATATGGTAAAATTAAGCTATTATAAAGTATACAAAAATACACACATAAGAATATATATATATATATATATATATATATATATATATATATATATATATATATAAGAACACACACACACGCACGTACGCACGCTCACACGCACGCACGCGCGCACACGCACACACACACGCACGCACGCGCACACACACACACACACACACACACACACACACACACACACACACACACACACACACACACACACACACACACACACACACACACACACACACACACACACACATATAAAATAAAACTATTTCTAATACTAATATGTTATAGGAATAATACTAAATCATACTAACATATACACTTATCGCAAACTATATAACAAAAACACAGATCTAAGGCTACAATTTATTGCTAAAAGCTAATTAAGAACAAAAGTTATAACAATAAAAAAAAATTAAGTTAACCAACATCAATACTATAGGATATACTCTAAGATATAGAAATACTATAGTTGCATCATGCTGACAAAGCTATGAAAAGAAACTACATTAATGAAAAACTCAAAAAGGACAAAAGAGATTCAATATCGACAAAGACAATCAACATCAATTATCCCCCAGAAAAATTATTTTGACAACTCTTTTAAACGAGGGAAGCTTCATGTCAAAAAAGTCAACTTCACTAGATACGCTGCATCCAATCCTCTGTATCCGTGCCATACAACTGTTCTGGTTGTATGAGGTAGAATGCTGCCCTCTACCAAACAATTCTCGTGATCTGGTGGCCATAAGTGGTGCACGAATATGTATCCTCTGAAGGAGTTGAGGACAGTCAATGGCGCCTGAGAGCAGTTTGTAGAGGAATAGTACGTCCAAAACTTTACGTCTATCCTCCAAGCCAGACAATCCCATTTCTGAGGCTAAGGCAGCAACATTAACCTCTAAGAAAGGGGGTTCCCAGCCGAACTCCAACCATTCGAACAAATTTGTCCTGAACATGCTGAAGAGCTTCAATTTGTCCAGCCTGATAAGGTGTCCAGGCCACCGAGGCAAATTCCAAGACTTGCCTGACCAAGCAGCAGAAGATAGCGCTTAATGCCTTTGTGCTTGATATGCCCCTGGTTGATCGAATAATAAATCCAAGAAGGCGATTTGCTCGACTCAACAACTCACTAACTTGATGTGCCTTTGACAGATCCGATGCCAGCAGAACACCAAGGTCGCGAATGACGGACACTCTCTTCACCAATACACCCCCAAGCTCGTATTCAAATTCCAGTGTGAACTTCCTCCTACAGAACGATATAAGAAAACATTTCTTCTTATTAATGGACATACAATTTTCAAGGCACCATGCTTCCAAGCTGTGGATGTCCTCTTGGAGAAGTAAACAGTCCTCCAACCCCACAACCTCATGGAACAGTTTAATGTCGTCTGCCAGCATCAGGACCCCAGTATGAAGACAATCCACCACATCCGACATGAAAAGACTAAATAAGTATGGACCCAAATGTGATCCCTGCGGAACACCAGATGTTGACACCAATTCTTCTGACTGCGCAGACTCCCATCTAACCACTAATCTTCTGTCTGTGAGATACGATGAAAACCAGTCAAGATGGATTAGATGGAATTAGGAGATTGTCAAACTAATAGGCAGAGGAATCATGACGAATACCCAATCCATGGATTGTGGCGAAGAAAGAAGAGGTAAAGGTAAAGGAATAACAATTGTAGGGATCTAACTAAACAAGGTTAAGTTCTGTTCTACGTATCTATTTATTTATTTATTTGTTTACGGTTACACCATTTTTATAAGGTTGACATGATGAAATTATAATACAGTATTGATAAATTGAAAATATTAGCCAGATTAGGAAATTACATAGATTCTGATGTCATGTAATGATAGAATATATTAATAGAATTTGTAATGTGACAAAGAAAAGATAAATACTATGATGATGAAAACAATAATAATATAAGGATCTGGAATAAATAACTATAATAATAAATAACAGAAGATAACGAACACAACAACGTAATAGACTAACAACACAAGCTAATGTGTTTTTTCCTGATACAATTTTAGGGATTCCGTTCCGATATTTAATTTTCAGCCCGGCCTCTCCAGCATCGGTAAGAGACTTCAGATTCTCCCGCAAGTGGCTGAGCTGTTTCCTTTCACGCTTGGTTCTGTCTCTTGAGATAGACGCATTAGCGAGGGATTGGTCAAGATTCCTTAAAGTTTCGATGTTAAGATTCTTCATGAAATCCATGACAATAGCTTGTTCTTTGACAATAACTTTTAGAGGTCTAGGTCCATTATCAGACGGTTTCCCAATTCTACAGGGTGGCGCAAAAAGAACGCATGGATTTTAAAAGGCTATAAGTTGGTTAATTTTAATCACACCAAAATTTTAATTACACCAAAACAATCATCAAACAACCCAATTTGAGAGTTGGGTGTTAATAATTATAAGACAATTAACTAATTTTTAAAAATAACATCAGAAAGATGGCGTCCTTCTGCATGAATACACATTGCAAGTCTCTCTTCAAAGTTTTCCATAACTTTGTTCAAAGTGTCCTGTGATACAGCGGCAATTTCTTCACTTATTGCAGCCTTAAATTCTTCGAGTGACCGAGGTTTACGACGATAAACTTTGAATTTCAGGTGTCCCCATAAAAAGAAGTCGCAAGGAGTCAAATCTGGCGAACGTGCAGGCCAATGGAGATCGCCGAAACGTAAAATCACGTGACCAGGAAACATTCCTCGAACGACAGCCATAGATTGATTACTCGTGTGGGCTGTGGCTCCATCCTGTTGAAACCATGTTTGTTCCATATCGAGCCCCAAAGCTTCATGATTTGGCTGCAAAAATGTGCGTAGCATTGTCACGTATCGTTCAGAATTAACGGTGACTGTTTGGTCACGCTCTTCAAAAAAATAAGGTCCAACGATGCCTATTTTAGAGACCCCACACCATACTGTAACTTTAGGACAATACAGTGGTTTTTGATGCATTTCCTGTGGGTTGTGAGCTGCCCAATAGCGGCAATTCTGCTTGTTTACTGAGCCATTCAAGTGGAAATGAGCTTCATCACTCAGCATTACAACATTATTGTCATTTCCAACTACATCAAGCATTCTCTCGCAAAAAACCCTTCGTTCGTGAAAATCACGTTCATGGAGCTTCTGAACAATCATTATCTTGTAAGGGTGGAATTGTAACTCACATGTCAGGATGCACTGTAGCGATCGACGTGATATCCCCAAGGTCGGAGCACGCCGTCTAGTCGAGCGGTGAGGACTTTCAAGAACTGAGGCTCTGACACTTTCAACATTTTGCGGAGTTCGTGCCGTACGAGGGCGACCAGCCGATTTACTCTTCAACACTGATCCTGTTGTACGAAACGAGTTAACCCAACGAAGTATCGAGTTGCGATCAGGTACCGAACCATTACGTGCGACATTAAACTGTAAACGAAATTTTCGTTGAACAGTGATGAAAGATTCATTTGGTTTGAAATAGTGTTCAACAGCGAACACGCGATGCTGCAACAATATCTTCTGGTACTCCAGCCAATTTATTCATCATATCCAACATTTTATCGATCTTGCCAGAAAATACATTGAAACGGTCCTTCAATGTGTTTGAGGGGTGATTTTCGGGATTAATACAGTCGACACGATTGCAAACCCACTTTTTCTTGTTGTTTAACGATAGAGCCGCATACTCAGTCTTAGAGAGGTTGACACACGAGGAATTGAACCAACGACAACATTTATTCTAACATGTTATACCTTTTTCAGAGTCAAGAACCTTGTGCATACACACTACGCAAACCTCCTCATCAGGTACTAGATCCATGATTAAGGGGAGCGCACTCAATGAGAAGCAGGTATTTATTTTCTTTTGGTTGTTAGTATGGACTTGCCAGGGCTGAGGGCTGATTACATTCTGTTCGATTTGCTTCACATTCATCGATTGTTGGAAATTCTTGCCGAACGTAATTATGATCAAGTAATTCAGGATCCATAATGTGTAATTTGCTCGATAATAACATTATGATATCATAATGAGTAAGAGCCCTTATAACCCAGTCAAGCTGCATATTAAAAATTAAAATCAGTGGTATTTTTATCGATTCATCAGAATAATTATCGTATTTTCTAGTACATTATGCTAATTTGTCGTATAATTGCACAAAATTATTTTGCACGTGGAATCTTCAGAATTATCTTACAAAACGATATTTATCGTACTCTTGGCAACACTGAATACAAATAGCATCACACAACAATAACAGCAGTATTGCCAATGTGAAATGCACGGTCGGTACCTAGAAAAGAAAACTATATACAACATGCGCACGGTTTACTATATAGAATAGACTGTAGGGGCCATGGCGAGGCTGCGCGGTAGACAAACGCCCGCGTGACGTCAGCGGGGTACACGCTGGACTTGAATAATACCAGTAAATACAAGTATATAAGAAGCGAAAAGCCAACTTTAAAGTCAAACTACATTTTTCTGATTTTGCTATCTTGGCGCGGTCACCACTGGGTCGAACTTGTAGCGCGGCAGCCTAGAGAGAGAAAATAGATAACAAATTGCCATGAGAATGAGATACAGGAAACGGCGGACAATCAACGCTGCGTATAGGCAGCTGCTCTATGCTCTTTCGTCTGCTACAGGAATCTCTTTTTGCTTCTTATAGACGTGTCTTCATTGATAATACGGTGCTACTCCGGTTTATCTCACATTTACTTAAATTCAACAATTCAGAATGATTAAAATAATGTCCAACACACGAATAATTTTAATGTGGATAAATGAATGATCAAAGCGATGTATTAGTCACCAGAATTAAAGAATCCTGCATAGTTATTTTTCAGTAATAGTACAGTATAAATAATATAATACAAAAAAAAAAAAATAATAAACTGTTCTATATACCGTGATCATGCGCAACGTCCATGACATCAGATGGGCGAAAATGGCATCTAGGTGGAATAACAAACAACAAATACACTGTCCTGTTTAAAGAGTCAAAAATAAAATCACTCCCAATACATTATGGTACGTCAAAAGAAATTTCACATGATCTCCTGAATGAGATACATTTATTTTCCAAATATGGGATTTCAACTGATTAAGATCGAGCCTTTCAATAATATGAAGAAACCCAACTTATATATTACCTCTCATTCCAAAGTATTCATGAACAAAAACTTACAGTTAACTATTTCGAACGCCTTACTAAGGCCTAAAATTATATAGAAGAAGACATGTTTGCGTTCATCAAGTACTTTATACACATCGGAAATGAAGATGAACCGTTCATTTACCGTTGATATATATATATATTTTTTTATTTTAATCTAAAATGTCTGCAAAAAGAAAAAACACTGTTTTAAGCAAATACGGGTAGAGACGTTTTGATAAAGTTTTCCTAATGCCTTCGAAAAGAAGATGTAATTGATATTGGTCTATAATTATTCCTATCTGTAACATTACCTTTCTTATGGCGAAGCATTAAAACAGCTGTTTTAAGAGACTAGGGAAATTCACCATAGAGACGATGTGTCAGCCAAACGAGAGAGTGGACGCACTATTCTGTTGACCAACTTTCTTGAGCAGTTTAGTTGAGATTCCATCAGTTTCAGCTGGATCAATGATTTTAAGGGAACTCATATGTAGTAAGATTTCTTCATTACATGTGGGTTTGAAAAAAGGATAAAGAAGGGGGTACTTTTGATGAGCGGTTGAAAGCGTCAGAAACATTGGTGAAATCTCTTGAAATATGCATTAAAGGCATGGGATACGTCCTGGGGTTTAATGTCAACTGCGCAATCTCGTCTTATTATACCTACTGTCTTTTCTAGTTGCCGTGGTAAAATACTAACGCTAATTTGCCTTTAAAAGAATAGTCTTCAATAAACGTAGCAAACAGCCTGCAATCATCGTGAACATACAGGGCATACGTAGGTTTGGCGTAAACTGTTGACATATTTTCCAACAGAATTAAAATAGGCCTATTTGGTGAATTATAATCAATACTGCAGGAAATCAACGTAGAATGTAAATAGACTTTGTGATTCGTATGCTTTAAACTGAATGGAACTAAATAAGGATAGACCTAAACATGCAATTTTAAATTGTTAACAAAGTTGAATCAAACCAACACACCAATAATATTTGGAAAAAGCTAACACTTCTTTAAGATCCATTTTCAGATCGAAAAAGGGCCGTTAAATATTTTAACAATACAAATTTTTATTTACATACGTTATAAGTTCATTGTTTGAATATTACTGGCAGATATGGAATCTCTTTCAATGGGACAAATTGCTGTCATTGAGAAGATTCCAACTATATTAATTCGATGCCTTGGACTAAGGATGGGATTCAACTATGATGAAGTTCCTGTTACTGATTTACAGAACTGTTAAAATATGGTATAAAGAACTGTAAGCATACTGCATGTTAACACAAAATGAATTTAATACATGTAAGTCAAGTCACTGTTTACATTACATCAGAATATAATAACTCTAACAGAACAACAAAAAACATTTTAGATATTTGTTGAACTAAAAACAGCTGAGAGAAAGAATTATTGAAAATGAACACAGAGATAATACTGAATCTCAACACTTTCCCTCATTTTTAAGAATTTAAAGTTTACTTATTTAAGTCCCATAGCTTGCCACAATGTCACTAGTCTTGGTTTATGAAGAGGCTTGGTCATGCAGTCTGCCAATTGGAACTCAGCTGGAACATGTTTGACTTTGATTTGTCCTTCTGTATGACAAATCAAACAGAAGCTCCCGTATGAAGAAATGCCTTGTCTGGATGTGCTTGGTTCTTCTATGATTCTCAGGGTTTTCAGTTCTTGCATGTTCATAACTGCAGACATAACGTAGTCGTCAAATCTCTTAGGTGCGGTGATTGTAGATCTATTTCGTAGACTGTAATCATTTGAACTCTCAGGTTGATTTCTTCCTCCTCGTCATCATTTTCCTCCGATTCTTGAGCTGTTTCCTGATTTCCATCGTCGTTTGGTTCTGGAAGTTCATGTTCTTGACACCTTTCACTAGGCAAAGGGATTTGAATCTCTATGTGTTGGACCAATAAGGGTTCTTCGTTAAAAACAACATCCCTTGCTCTTACCATTACGTTATTTTCTTGTATCCAGATCCGATAGCCAAATTCATCGTAGCCTACAAGGATTCCCTTCTGTGCCTTCTTCTGCATTTTCTTTCTTCTTTGTTTAGGTACATGTGGATAACAAGTGCTTCCAACTATCCTTAGGTGCTTTATACTTGGTTTCCGGCCTATCCATAATTCATATGGGGATTTCTCATTTTCACTAGAAGGACCCGTGCGGTTGAGTATGTAAGCAGCACAGTTGATCAGTTCCGCCCATAGGCCTTGTGGAAGTGATTCATGCGAGTGCATCATGGCTCTTGCTGTCTCTATGATGGTCCTATTTTCTCTCTCACTGCAACCGTTCTGCTCCGGTGTGTAAGGCATCGTTAGTGTGTCTGATCCCTTCCTTTTGTAGAATATTTCGGACTATGCTGTTATCAAACTCGCCACCATTATCGCTCAAAATTTCTTTGATAATGTGTCCAGTTGTCTTAGCTGATGCCAGAAATAACTTAAGTTTTTCTGCGACCTCTGATTTTTCCTTCAAGAAAAATACACTACGGTATTTGGAATAGTCATCCTTGAACAAGACAAAATATTTGTAACCTGACATTGAATTTTGAAACGGTCCGCACACGTCTGTATGAATTCGCTCCCCAGGGGCTTAGGCTCGTTCTCTTGTGCCAAACTTCAACCTGTGACTCTTTCCATATACGCAACCTTCACACAACTCACTAGGCCTATTCATTGTCAGTTTTAATCCCAGTTCTCTCTCAACTATGGCTTTTACATGTTTCTTGTTCTGATGCCCCATCCGCTCGTGGTAGATCTGAAGAAGGTTTTCACTGTTCGTTAAAAGATTAGCTTGTATAGGCCTATCAGGTTTTATATTTCGTACATTCAGCTTATATAAGCCACCTCGTCTGCTTCGAGACCCGACTAGCACCACTTTCTCATTTACCTGCAGTTGACAAGTTTCAGTTTTGGATACAAACGCACTCTGTAAATGCTTATCTTGTGAAGCGAGTACTGAAAAAAGGTTTTTCCTTATATGAGGTACGTACCACACATCTTCTAGTGTTATCCTGTCCCGACTTCCGTTCACTTCGACGTCCAGTTCAATAGAACCTTTTCCTAAGGCTTTTATAGAATCTCCGTTGGCGGTCATTACTGTTTCCTTAGCAACAAACAGCTGAAACGTCTGAAACAAATCTTGTCTAAATGTTACATGATTTGTTGCACCATTGTCAACATACCAGCAGTCATAGTCGTCTTCAGACATCATTACATCAATTGACATGAGTGTCATATTTGAATTAGCTTTAGGCCTACTATTTTCAGGAGTAGTTTCTGAAGTTGACGGTTTTGGCGGTCTACCGTCTGCTTTCCACTTGGCGCACTGTTTTACTTTGTGCCCATATTTGTGACAATAATGACAAAAAATTTTCTTGTTAAATTGTTTTGCTGTCGAGCTAGGTTTTACTTTCACTTGACTTTTAGTCTTACCGTCTGATTTGACAAACAAAGCTTCTTGACATTCTTTATTCTGAAAATAACAAAAAATTTGGACACCACTTAACTCGTTGTGTGAACGAACAAAATCTTGTGGAACTTAAAACAAGGCTAGGGCTCGAGCGGTGGAGGGATGTGTACGAGGCCCCTGATACTCAAACTAAATGCAAGTCCCTTATGGACACCTTAGGCTATATTTTTGAGATATCATGTCCTCTAACTAAACCAAAAGTCTCTAATAAATCCAAAAGATTACCTTGGGTTTCTCATAACATCAGTGTATTAAAAGAATCACTTCATAATAGTTACTTAAAATGGAAATTAACTAAATTAGATACTGACAAGATAAGTTACATCAAACTCAAGAAGCAATATCGCAACTTGATAAAAAAATCCAAAGCTGATCATGTTAAAGATAGGTTAATAAATTCTGACAACAAACCACTGGAGGCGTGGAAAGTAATAAATGAAGCTAGGGGGGCAAACATAAAACCCAAGGAGAACATCATCCTTCTTAACGAAGGTTTTTCAGTTGCAGATCCAATCCGAATAAGTAATATCATGAACAGTTATTTTGCTAATATATCAGCAAACATTCATTCTAATACCCACACTAAGGAATTTTCTGGCTTTCCCAAGCCCCACAATCATTCCTTTTCTGAATTTAAACTCTGCTCACCGGATGATGTTTATAACATCATCATGAAAATGAAAGGTAAAACCTCTTGTGGAACTGACGGTGTATCTATGAAAACCGTCAAGTTCTGTAGTAGGGAACTTTCAGCACCTATCTCACATGTAATAAATAGCTCTTTAGAATCAGGTGTTTTTCCGGATATTTTTAAAATTTCAATTATCAAACCTATTTTCAAGAAAGATGACAAACAGAATGTTAACAACTATCGTCCAATCTCTCTCCTACCATCAATTTCAAAAATCTTTGAGAGGGTGGTGTCTGATCAGCTTACACTATATCTTGAACAAAATGCACTATTTTTCGGACACCAGTTTGGTTTTAGAAAGAGTAAATCCACCAAAACTGCTCTAATTAAATTTATCACGGATTGTCTCGACTCGATGGATCGTGGGGGCGGCGCGATCGGATGCTTCGCGGATCTCTCGAAGGCCTTCGATTGCGTTGTCCCTGGGATCTTGGTCGAGAAAATCTCTGCACTTGGAATAACACATACACCTTTAAATTGGCTCGTTTCTTACATATCTGACAGAAAACAAATCACCGAAATTACACATACTACTAACACTGGCACAATTCACAAAGTACAATCAGACCAATTAAACTCAATCAGTGGAGTTCCCCAAGGCTCGATTCTTGGACCTCTTCTTTTCCTGCTTTACATAAATGACATAAATCACTTTCTTCCTTCAAACGACTTAATAGTGTATGCTGATGACACCACCCTACTCACTAAATCAAACAATTTGGAACAATTGGAAATTGAATCCTACATTGGGATCAATCTTCTGACAGAATATTTTGCAGACCTCAAACTTTCTTTAAATCCCAGCAAAACCAACTTTGTTCATTTTCGAACTAAGCAACGACAAAATTCAAAATTTTCAAAAACACCAACTCTTTTAATTGGCGACTCCCAATTGGCAGAACTCGACAACATAAATTTCTTGGGAGTGAGATTGGATGGTTCTCTCGACTGGTCAGAGAATACAAAATGCCTTTGTAGCAAATTGTCTGTGGGCCTTTTTGTCTTACGCAATATTTCTCTTCTGGGAGATATTGATTTATCTAAACTAGTATACCATAGTCTTTTTGAATCACATGTTAATTACTCCATAATATTATGGGGTAATTCTTCCTCCAGGAACTTAGACTTAGTTTTTAGAATACAGAAAAGGGCTGTTAGACTTATGAGTGGGCTGCGACCCAGAGATAGTTGTATAGATGCATTCATAAAATTAGGTATTCTGACTATTCCATCTTTGTACATTTATGAAGTCTTAGTTTACGCCAAATCCACAAACCATACTAACTACCCACCCACTCATAGTTATAATACTCGTAATAGAAATAACCTAACTTCTGTACAACACAACCTTAGAATTAGTGAATGCAAGCCAAACTTTGTTGGACCTAAATTTTTTTCTAAATTACCTACTGAACTCAAGACAATAGAGAAACTTAGTACTTTCAAACTTAAATTAAAAAAATACCTAATCAGCAAAAGTTTCTATAGTATTGCAGAATTTCTGGAATCTTAGCCCTCCCTAGCCTGGCCTACCTTAACCTTTTTCCACTTCATCTCTTCGATGAAAGTGCTGACGGATCCCATGCCAACACTGGTCTACGGGACGACGCGGGATGTATGTATGTATGTATGTATGTATTCCTTTCCAACGCTTTTTCATACGCACACAGTTGCGTAGTCAGGTTATCAACGGTCCGATCAGATTTTGCCATTAATAACCAGCTTGATTTAAAAGCAAAATAATCATCTGGTAACATTCCCAAAATTTTACAGATCAAAAACAAATCAGGTAGAACAAATTTGTTGTCTTTATCCTTTGATATTTCTAGCTTCAACTCATTCCACAAGTTCTTAAGCTTTGAAAGATTACTAGAAATATCTTGGTTTGGATCCCTATTGAAGCTGAAAAACTCTAGACATATGTCATAGGCCTTGTCTTCAGATACTCCGTCAAACAACCTGTGCAACTCTAGCCACACATCTCTTGCTGTTGAGAAACACATCACTTTCTCAAGTGTTGTATCTGACAGATTGCTTGTAATAAGTATCATGGCTGTACTATCAGCCTTCATGAACTTTTCCAAGTCCAAGGTATACTTGGTTACCTCTTGTGCTGAAGCTCCATCTGCCGTTGGCGTAGGTTTTTGCAGATTTCTCTCCACAATGTCCATCACACCAGGCTGATTCCTCAACAAGATACTTATTTTAAATTTCCATGTTGCCCAGTTCTCCTTACCATTCAGAAGTCCTATTTGTACTTTTGCAAACTCCATCTTCGTTAGCCTAGCATACCTTTTCCAGTACTGGCCTATTAGTTTACAAAAAGAAATTACACTTACGTAACCACGCTCTGCTACCATGTTAAAATATGGTATAAAGAACTGTTAGCATACTGCATGTTAACACAAAATGAATTTAATACATGTAAGTCAAGTCACTGTTTACATTACATCAGAATATAATAACTCGAACAGAACAACAAAAAACATTTTAGATATTTGTTGAACTAAAAACAGCTGAGAGAAAGAATTATTGAAAATGAACACAAAGATAATACTGAATCTCAACACTTGCTACTAGCTAAAAGAAGAATGTTACATTATCCAACTTTCATTCATATATTTGTAAATGGGGTTATTCATTGTGCAGAGCTACTTGAAACACTTCGATTTCATTTGTCACATCGAACTAGACTACAACAAATATTTGTTAACAGCCACTTACCAATGCTGTTACCAGCATAGTATCATTCCCTGACTGATGAAAACAGGAAATCCTACCTACAATAAAACCAACATCTTTGGCTTCAAAAGAGAAGTAATCAGAAACCTCTGATCCATCAAGGGTTCCTTGTCTAATTTTGATGGATATTCAAACAATTTATTGAAATTGCAAATATAATGTTGTGTAACTATGATAATAAAATGAGATTACTTATTATTTTAAATTGTAATAGTATGAAGTTCTTTCATAATATATTGTTATTTAAAACGGTGTTTGCCATGGATATATAAATAATTTTTATTTACATTTAACTTATATACTTAGATTTGAGGAGCTCAGTTATTTAGGTTACTCCAAGGTAGGGAATGGAGTTTTTTTTACTGGAGTGCTCCAAAATTATCAAGCAGAAATAGAAAACAAACAGCTGTTATTTCCCTTTGTTTACTGTGGTTACGACCAAGATCCTGACGAATACGAGTCACGTGAATAGGTTAAGTAGTAAGATTAGTGTTTTGAATTTAATATAAACAGATAAATAATTAGATACTATAACAAGTTGACATGGTAAACATACCTGAAACCGTCAGTAAGATTTGTGTACATACTGGTAACATTTTAAACCTAAATGAAGTAAAGAAACATGCGGGCCAAAATTCTTCTGAAGAGGTAAGTAACACAAGTTTAACAACATTTATCTGGGAAAGCGTCTGTAGGCTCATAACAACACTGAGTATCTTAGTCTGTCAAATATCCAACAATTTAGAAAGGCTGCCAGAAAGAACCCTAATGATTATATTTAGGACAATGTATAAGACATCACATTTTTTACTCCCAGTTGATATTATTTAACACATTCACTGCGGTGGCACATGGAGTCGCATAGCGCGGGGTGCTAAACTGCCTTGCCTGGCTGGAATGATTTTAACACTTTAATCGCCGGTCGATTATTCAACAGTTACCATAATCGCCGCGTCAGTCATTTCTGACTGACTATAACTAATCTATTGGCGCCATGTCAGTCGTATAAGACTGACAGTGGTGTGGTAGCTCACCGCCAGGCGAGAATATGAGAGATTTACTGCTCACGCCGCACCATCTATCGGAGGTTACACTAACTAATTTATACCGAGTTGCTCATCTGAATGTCAAAAAAAAGAATATACTATCAGCTGATGTCAGTCATAAATGACTGACGCGGCGTCAGAAGTTAATATCAAAGTTTAATATCAGAAGTTTAATCAAAAATTAAAAAACCTAACCGTCAGTCATAATTGACTGACATGGCGTGAGCAGTAAAATTGCTGTCAGTCAAATATGACTGACAAAATGAAAGTTTGTGCATTCTGCTTGAGTGGCCTGGCGTGTATGGGAAGATAGTAAATATTGAGCTAGCATGGGGGGAAAGTGCGTCAGTCATATTTGACTGACGTGGCAGTTAAAGTGTTAAAAAAGCTCGGTGCTATGGCCACTAATCCTCTGGTACATGTTCATCATTTGTGCTTTCACTTTCAAAATTGGGAAAACTTTTAACTATATTATAGTCAACATGGCCTAGGAACAGAAGGGTCAAGTCATATTCATATTAGAACAAAAATTACACTTAACACTAACTGTACAATATCAGAATATATAATGTAAAAATAATACTAAACAATAAACACTGTCACTATTGAGATAAAAACCTGATAAACAAATACTAAGTAGAGCAGAGTTACTACCCACCGCAGCGAATGACTATGACAGCACTCTATAAACTAAAAAACCAACATTAACTATCATAAACAATTATATATCGGTACAAAACAAAAATACTAAATAAAAATTATGCTACCTTGAAACACTTAAAACTTATTTAGTTCGAAAATCAAACCAACCACTGTGTACACTATCTATCCGTAAAGGTGGAAACGAAATACATTGTTCTCTCTCCAGGTACTAAGCTCAAATTATAGATATTAGGGTATTAATGCAGTTTCTTGCCACCAAACAAATTTGGAACATTTTGCTTGAAATGGGTCTAGAATTGGCTGTATTTTCACAATATATAGTTTTTATTCCGCGGAAATAACATATTTTATACAGCGGCCGCCATGGCAGGCTCAACAATGCCGCAAGTAATGCTGCTGGTTAGCAGCGAATGTGTTAAGTCAGGTTTTACATCATGATTGACTACCAAATGTTTCCAACTTTTGTTGACAACTGGTTTAAAACGAGTTGGCAACTGGATATCTCAGAGATGACTATGAGACATAATTAGTCTTAAAATTTGTATCACCAACCTTAATCAAAAATACAGAAATAAAAAAGTTTCAGTGCAGTGCTACCTAAAAGTCAACAATATATTCACATTCATCTCCTCAAAAAATATTGAGTTACAAAGTTTCATAAAATCTGATCGTTTATAATGTAGCTGCAGCTTATTTTATATTTTCCTTATCCCCTCCCAAGTTAAAAACATTGTTTGATTCCACGTCATTGTCTCTCAGTATGTTGACTGTAGATGATACTATTCTTACCCCATCGGCGTGCTTCATTATACGAACCATCACTGGACATCAAGAAGATACTAGGTGGAACCTTCCCTCCAGGTTAGGTTAATTTGAGCAGTTGTAGCGACATAAATAAAGAAAATGACAGTGATCTTTTGGCACAGGAGAATTAAGTGTGAGTAATTTTAAAAATGGTTTAAAGATATTTCTTTTTTTAAGTAGGCCTATTTGTAAGGGAGGACGAGAAGAAATAGAAGAGGAATATGAGTCAAAGTCTGCAAGCATGTGATAAGATAGATAACAATTTCTAAATACATTACTGTAATACAAATAGATTTTCAGCATAAATGAAGGCTCCAACCCAATTATTGAATAAGTCTTTAACTCTTATGTTGGCAGGCTGCTATCAGTCTATAGATTTTGTTCCTGTAATGGCAGTCAGCGGATATCTGTAAATGAACTAAGGCGCCGGCTCGGCCCATACACGGCTGCCAAAAACTGTTATTAAGTTATATTTAACATCTAAGAAACTTATGTGCACAATTTTTTGGTTTCTCAGAATTGTACGTTAGTTACCAGTAATTTATATTAACAATTAACAACACTACTGTATAAACATTAACAATCAGTGATTAATATGCATCAATCTTAGATTGTTCAATTTGATGTAGTTAGTCCGAACAAGTACATTTCCATATAAAGCCAGAAAGTTAAAGTAAAAATTTTATCACTAATATTTTTGTCAAGTTAATATAAAAAAAAAACTTATATTTACCTATACCATATATTCACTTTGTTCTTATTAAAATTATGTTATTTTGTATTTCCTATTTTTACCAAATATTGTTCTTTATTATACATTGTATATCACAGTGACAAATTTTAAACTGTAGCCACATCAAAAGTAATACCTATATTTTTAAACATATATATATATATATATATATATATATATATATATATATATATATATATATATATATATATATATATATATTACATATTACTCATTGACTTTAAAATCTTGAAGTAAAAGAAATGATAGATCTCTGATTCTAACTTTTTAGCTTGTGGAGAGCCTAAAAATAGCCCTGAATGGATGGGAGCCTTCTGACACAAACAATGCATCAGAGTGTTTGGAGGTTAGGAGCAACGATGAAAGTATCAAGGTGTCTGGTGTGGAACAAAGTGAGCTCCGAACTAGTGTGAAAGTGTTTATGACAAATGACAAAAAGGAAGCTCTTCAGGAAGCAATAGATAAGTGTAAGAGATTAATATTTTCTCTTAATAATGCATTTTCATTAATAAATTATAGAGTTCAAGTACATTGTTGAGTTGTCTTTGAAACAAGTTTCAAAAATAGTAATTGTGCTATGTATTTTTATTTTACAAGTCATATGTACTTACTCGTAGTGTACCACGTTAGAGAAGCTTCTATTGATTTCCTTATTCATTAGTGAGACACTGATTGTCAAGATATGGGTGAATATGAAGGGCAAATGAGTGTGTTGAATGTAGATGAGCGAATGTAGTCATTGTTACTATCTAATGTCGACTTCCTCAGAAAGAATTCTTTATTAATAAGAAACTTGCAGCTTTACATGGAATCTGAGCCAAAAAAGTGCTGGTTTTAATTTTCAGCTAAGTGACAAGGATGACACTCAGTTCTCTTCCCTTAATGCCAAACAAACTTACATCAAAATCATTGATTAAATATTTTTAATAAAGCTTTTTCTAAATTCTTCGATTTTATAAAATATTAAAAAGGAGTTTTACTAGTTTTAAGGCCTTTCCAAAAAGTAATTAAAAACAAAAATGATTATATAAATTTTCTATTTTCTTAGCTATTATTACCAGGTTGAAAAGAATCTAACTAAAATTTCTTATTTTGATCTCATTACCTTTTTAAAGTGAATTAGGATATGTAATAAACTGTCTTGTTATCTACTTAATTTCTGTCATGGCAGTGCTTGACGAAAGCAACAAGAATTAAGGTTTTGTATAAATACTACAAATAATTTGACAGAATCTTTATACTTGGTAAATGTTGTAGAGAAACATAAACATTTTTAAAAATCAGAAAAAACAAAATTCTCTTACTAAGAATAATTAGTCTAGTTAGTTATGTCCTCATAACCATTAGTATCTTATTAATACCTTATTCTTGATTGTTGGAGGAACCAAGGAACAGGTTGTGTTAAAATTGCTTTTTTATTCACAGTATTTGTATCACTGGAAGCAGAGAATGTAGATTCTATGGTAATGGCGTATTCGGGCGGATCACAGGATGCTAGTGCTCGTCTGTCTGAGATTCAACAGCTGTGGCAGGTTCTAGAGGCTAATGTGCAAAATGGCAAATTGAGCAGAATTGGGATCAGCGATGTTGATACTGAACTGTTTATTTCACTCTATAATTCTGCCAAGGTAATTTATCGCAATTCACAAGTGATGTCTTATAAATCTTTTTGCTTCTTTTCATTTCACTTGGAATCAATTGTTTCCATTGTAATATTTATTTTTAGATATACTCCTTATTTCTGCTTATGATAAACTATTTAACACTTATGGATAGCAGGTACTTAACCTTTGATACGTACGTCAATGTGATTCAGTAAAAACAACACAAAAACTGAATAAAAGTATTATTAATGTGTCACGCCTGTCCGTATAAAACCTTTCTAGCTCAGGGAGAATGGGGGGTTTTTCTAAGAAACAGGCCAAATATAAGGGAAAAGTTTTTAGTAATTATCACCCAAATAAATGTTTCCAAGTTCATCAATAGTAGCCAGGGATTAGGGCGCCACCTTGTTGACCTAAGAATGGCAGGACTCCAACAAGGAAACTTTCCTGCAGGTGTAAGATGTACTTATGACTTTGTAAAAGTTCCGTCCTAGCACTATACCATGAACTGTGTAAATAAATATTTCTCCCTGTGGTTAGCCAGGAGTTTAAAACAAAAGAAAACTGTTAAACTAAACACAACTACCTAAAAACAAAACAAAAAAATACTTATCCTCGTCACAAAATTTAAAAACACAACATGTTAGTGTGAACTGAAAAACTGAACTCTTTTATTCCCAAAACATAACTTATTGTTGAACAGAAAACAAATGTTAGAAACATACGTATGAATAAATTAAGTTAAATAAATAACAGCTGATCATCTGTTTACAAATCGATCGTTCACACATAATAACTTTTTACGTTAAAGTCTTGACTGTAATATAATTTTATGTGTAACATAAAATTGAAATGTCACAAACACTCCCCTTCCTCCAGAAAATTTCCCAAATTTTCTAATCCTGAACATACTTCTTCAGATCAGTGACATGCCAGTTACCAAGTGCTTTTCCTTTTAGAGCGGCCAGACAATAACTTAAACTTGAGATTTTCAGTGTCACAACAAGTGGTCCAACAAAGCAGAGTGCCAACTTCGCCGAAAAGTGTTTAGAAGCATCCGACTGAGGGTAATTTCTTTTTAGCACGAGGTCATTAACTTTAAACTCTACGTGTCTCCTCCTAAAGTTGTACCTCTTGGCATTCTTCAGATGCGCTTCCTTAAGTCTGTCTGAAACTTCTTGGTGGAAACCGTTTAGCTCCTTCAATTTTTCCCCATATTGCTGACAATCTTCAATATCTGGAGTATCCCCATCTTGCAGAACCTCGAAACCCAGACCGGAAATGGCAAGTTCCCTTCCAAAATTGAGGAACGCAGGAGTATGCTTTGTGGACTCATGATGAGCGGTGCACAAGGCAAAACCAATCTGTGGAATATATTTATCCCAATAAGCTCGTAGCATAGACACGATTCACTCGTTCAGCAGGGTTTGCCTGTGGATGTCGGCTGGCATTAAGCAGTATCTTACAGTTATAACTTTTTGCTAATTGGGTCACAGGTCTTCCAATATATTCTGAACCGTTATCGCAAATGATATATTTTGGTATCCCAAACATTAGAAATGCATCATTTTTCAGGTGTTGTGCTACAAGTTTGGCTGTAGCTGCTCTAAGAGGACGTAAAATTGTAAATTTTGTAAAGGTGTCCGTAACAACAGAGCGATATTTGAATCCTTTCATGGATCGAGGTAGAGGCCCAATGAGATCAGCAGCCAACATCTTGAAAGGGGCATGCCAGCTGGCCGTTGTTGGTCATATTTGGTACATTGGCAAACGTGACATTTTGAAATATAGGAAGCAATGTCCTTCCTCATCTTCGGCTAATAGAAACGTTGTTGCATCCTCTTGAAGGTCTTCAATACGCCTTGGTGTCCACATGTTGGTGAGGCGTGGCAGCCTTTAATCGCCATAGATCGCAATTCTTTAGGTAGTACCAGTCGTCAAGTATCTTCATCGAGTGATGGGTCAAGCCCTTCAACTTTCTTCCAAAGTTGCTTACCTTCAATACGCCACTGACGATAACTGTCACATTACTCTTTAACTCTTTTCAACATATTGTTGTACCACCGATCTTTCACCTCATTCAGTATTTCCATAACTGCAAACACAGTAGGCTGTTCAGGGCTTTCCTCCTCTTCAGAAATAGGTATGGAGCGGGACAACATATCTGGGACAATATTTTCCTTACCCTTACAATGGACTAGTTGCAAATCATAAGATTGCAAACGTGTAGCCCATCTAGCTAAACGTCCAACCGGATCTTTAAGGTTATGTAACCACAACAAACTATAGTGATCAGTGATCACTGTGAACCGGGTGTCTTCAACGTACGGCCTGAATTTCTCAATGGCCCAGATTACAGCTAGGCACTCGCGCTCAGTAGCAGAGTAGTTCTGCTCTTGTCTTGTTAGAGTTCGGCTGGCATACGCAACCACCACCTCGCCTTGTCCTCTACTCTGGCTAAGGACGGCTCCCAGACCATAGCCTGAAGCATCGTATGAGATAATGAAAGGCTTAGTGAAGTCAGGACATGTCAAGATTGGAGCAGAGATTAAACAAGCCTTAATGTCCTGAAATGCTTAGTCAGCCTCTTGGGTCCACTCAAATTTTGAACGTTTTCTGAAGAGAGACGTGAGTGGGTACATCCTGCTGACAAAATCTGGAATAAATCTCCTATACCACGATGCGGTTCCACACACTTGGCGGACTTCCTTCTGATTCTTAGGAACTGGAAGGTCCACAATGGCCTTCACCTTCTCTGGGTCGATGTGTAGACCCTTCTTACTAACTACATAGCCCAGGTATTTTAACTCACTTCTACAAAATTTACATTTTTCTTGATTCAAGGTAAGTTTAGCTTCACGGACTCGCTTAAATATTTCAGACAATATATCTAGATGCTTCTGTCATCCAAGTAGACAAACACGTATAGCTCTAAATCAGGACCTAGCACATTGTCCACGAACCTTTGCCATGTAGCGGGTGCACCACAAAGTCCAAAGGGCATAGTGACAAAATGAAACAGCCCTCTTCCGAGAATGGTAAAGGCTGTTTTTTCCTTGCTGTTCTTTTCAAGCGGAATTTACCAGTATGCAATGCGAATGTCCAGACTGGAGATACATTTGGCATCCCTAAGTCTGTCAAGGATGGAGGTTACGTTTGGCAACGGAAAGGCGCCCTTTTTACTTACTGAATTAACCTTGCGAAAATCAACAACAAACCTCTTTCAGCCATCAGGCTTATCGATTAAGAAGATCGGGGAAGACCATTCACTCTTAGATGGCTCTACTACACCCAATTCTAACATTTGAGCCAATTCCTTGTCTACAAGCGCTTGTCTAGCTGGGGACAATATATACGTTAATTTAAACAAACAGCCATTAAACAACGGTATATGGAAAATACCGTTGTTTAATGGCTGGGGAATCTCCCGTGTCAATAACATGCCGAACTCGATCAGTGCGGCCTAATACTTTAGGTTCGTCCTTGAAAAAGCCGTCCACAAGTTCCTTCAATCTAGCCTTTTCGTCTACGGATAGATGCTACTCCGATCTGATACCATCAACAGAGCTACAAAATGCTGTACGCAGTTTATTTGCAAAATGTCACTCCCTATTGTGAAAGTCAGCAACAATATGCATGGTTTCCCAAAAGTCAATGCCTAATATCAAGGACTGATGTAAAGTTGGCACCACCAAAACCTTCAAATTCTCTGTCCTTCCTTTCAACGTGATAGGCAAGACCACGAACCCACTAACCTCATGACGCTGTGCATCCGCAGTTTCTATAAATTTATCATTAGTTAAGTGAAGATGAGCAGGGTAAGTATCAATAATCCACATCCCATCTTTGCCCAAAATGGTATGCGAGGCTCCTGAATCCAACAAAGCAGTAGTCTTTTTGCCAAACACTCGGACAGATAAGTATGGCCTAGGATCATGGATTTGGTTCTTAATCAAATAACTTAATTGGATAGTAGTGGAATGTTTTTTGGAATCAGCTTCATTTACTTCACTGATTCCCTGCTCTGCAAGTTTTTTGGACGGCAAGAAACACAGTCCCTTTTTAAGGTATCATCTTTTCCACAGCCATAGCAAGATTTCCTTCTGGGCTTATGACAGTCTTTGAACCGGTGACCAACTGTTCCACAATTCCAACAGGTGATGTCAGAATGGCTACCAGAGAATTTATGTTGCACACTAGCTACTCTATCTGTGACCACTCTTCTATTCCGATGGGGTTCCCAGTAAGCTAGATCAAGTTCCAATGCAGAATCAAACCTGGGAGAAGGTCTAGGCCTTGAAGTTCGCAAGCGACCTGCTTCTGCTCGACGTCCCATAAAACGCAGATCATCTAGACTCTTAATATCAAACAATGCTAGTCTGTCCTGCAGCTGTAGGTGCAAATTATTAAAGATCTGGGCCAGACGAGTCGATTCTGGAATTTGGACAGATAGCCTACCGTACAAGCCTTCCATAGCTGCCATTTACAGGTTAATAGATTCTTGTTCTCCTTGGACTCTGTTGAAAATTTCTTGCTGAAGTCGGAAGTCGTAGTCAGGGGGCTGAAATACCTCTCGCAGTTCCCTAGATAACTGTGTCCATGAGTGAATCCTACTGGTAGAAGCTCTTTACCAAACAAGAGCAGGGACAGAGAAAAGATCAACAACTGATTCAAAAAGTTCACTGTGAGTAACTCCGCGAGCTCTGCGCAGTTCCTCAACACGTTCCAAAAAGGCAGCAACGCTAGATCCATTATTGTCAAACTTGATTCCCCACTTGTAAACAGGAACATACTTTGGACGGACACCAGGACCAGAAGTTTCCCTGAGAGGATTGGGATCCATTACTTCTTCAACATGCGCAGAACTTGAGCTGTTAACTACCGCAGACCCTTTCCTAATTTCAGTAGGTAGGCTGAGCTGCTGTACAGGTAAATTATGTTCCATATTAGCATCTGAACGAAGACTAAGAATACAAAGAGTAGGCAAAACATGGTCGCCAGCATTACTATCGCCTTCCTTCCCACAATCAGTTGTGGACGGTGCAGACAGATGTGTAGAAGGAATGACAACCTTGGCCGTATCCACCTGATCGCCTTTCCCACCTGAAAACTGGGCCTTAAGAGAGTCTATTATTTCCTTAGTTTTAGCTTGTAACTCAGATTTGTCACTCTCTTGGTCGTTGTTAGCATCTGCAGCAACTGAAATCCTTCCAATACGCAAATAAAGATGAAACAAGCGAGCAACTATACGGTGGTATTCATTGTCATTAAAATTACCCTCATAGTCAACAACACAAGTCGATAAGTCTTGAAGCTTTGCCTCACATTCCTCCAGCTCCTGCGAAACATCTAAGGAATTGATCACAGCTACGCTGATTTCCTCATTATTAGCCATGCTTTGCTGTAATCGCCTTCTAAGTTCATTAGCAATACCATCAGTATTCAAACCTCTGATCTTAAGTTCATATTCTACATACTGCTTGCGAAGATGATACACATTCATGTTGATAACTAACACCAAGTTCCAGAGTGAATCAGAAAATTGCATACTCTTAATTTTTACAAGACACATATATAAAAACACAAGACACTTTATGCTTTATAAAATATCTGATAGTATATCTTATTTCTTCTATTGTTCCCAAAACCTATAACATAGGCCCCACGTTCGTGCGCCAGTTGTCACGCCTGTCCGTATAAAACCTTTCTAGCTCAGGGAGAATGGGGGTTCTTCTAAGAGACAGGCCAAATATAAGGGAAATGTTTTTAGTAGTTATAACCCAAATAAATGTTTCCAGTTCATCAATAGTAGCCAGGGATTAGGGCGCCACCTTGTTGACCTAAGAATGGCAGGACTCCAACAAGGAAACTTTCCTGCAAGTACATCCTGGTGTAAGATGTACTTATGACTTTGTAAAAGTTCCGTCCTAGCACTATACAATGAACTGTGTAAATAAATATTTCTCCCTGTGGTTAGCCAGGAGTTTAAAACAAAAGAAAACTGTTAAACTAAACACAACTACCTAAAAACAAAACAAAAAAATACTTATCCTCGTCACAAAATTTAAAAACACAACATGTTAGTGTGAACTGGAAAACTGAACTCTTTTATTCCCAAAACATAACTTATTGTTGAACAGAAAACAATTGTTAGAAACATATATATGAATAAATTAAGTTAAATAAATAACAGCTGATCATCTGTTTACAAATTGATCGTTCACACATAACTTTTTACCTTAAATTCTTGACTGTAATATAATTTTGTGTAACATAACATTGAAATGTCACAAACGTAGCCTCTAAATGTCAATAAAGGAGGTTAAAACTAATAGACATGTGTTCTAAGAACAATTTAAATACATTACAATATTATTAACTTTTCAATAAAAACCAATCAATTATAATTTATTAGTTTTTATTGAAAATTTAATAATTTGAATATATTTAAGTAACCTATATCAACTCGATCTCAACTTCACTACTAACAAGTTAAATGTAGCTTATATTAGAAATAATGATATAATAATACCATGCATTATAAAAATGTGTATTAACAATGTAGTTTTTATAAAATATCTTAGACTGACAAATTAGCTTTAATTGAACTAAATGACAAAATAAAATTTTTATTATGTTAGGTTTTTTAAACCTTTAGGATTCTGAAATGGTTTGACCTTTAACGGGCTCACATATCAGTAATAACTCAGCAAATCAGTCTAGAAATTTTAGCAAATTCATCATCTTATTTAAAATATTCGACATGTCCAGTCCCAAATAATTTGATGGATCTTTTCTATTTATCAGTCCTTTTACAAAACAGACCTAACAATCATTTTTTTTAATAGCCTATTTACTAGCTTTTATTGAAAAATGTAATACTGCACACATGATCAAATAATGTAAGTCTTATTAAACAAGCAAAAAGGACTAATATAAAAAGTGAACAGTGCCTTGTGGTATAATATTTTTCAATCCATAATTTTATATTTAACGTTTTTCTCTATATATTTCACCCTTAATTTGCATTGCGGCGTAATTGCGCCTCCCTTTTGTGCTTTGCGGCGTAATTGTGCCTCCCTTGTCTCGTCCGAAAGAAACGTTGTTATAACATATATCTGATAAGGTATAGCAATATTTTTTGTATCCATGGAAACTACATTATATGCTGAAAACATCTATATGCATCATTCGTCGATTGTTTGGTGTACAATATTTTATATGGCTTTGTGAAAACGGTCAACTCATAGGCCTAAGGCCAGTCCTGCCATATTGCCTTATTCGCTTGGGAATCTCGCTACTGTACATAATTAGTTAATTATTATTACGTATCATCCTACCAAAGTAGTCTGTCAAAGAATGTATTTATTTGATAGAGCATGATCTTAGCTAAATTTTAGTAGGTAAACGAACTGTGTAGTGTTTATAGAAACTTGTTATCATATGTTTTAATATTATTGTTACTGGGAAAAGAAAATTTTAGGTTTTTGTATTGGTTGCAGTTACAAATTTCTAGTAATTTTATTAATGCTTATATTATACAGGGTATTCCCAAACTAAGTTCTGAAACTTTAGTTTATGATTCGTTGGGTAAAAATGTTCCTATACATATAGGTCCGAATATGCTTAATTTTCGTATTTTCATTGAATTATTGGTAATTTCATAACCCCTTACAATACGGTGCTCAAATTTGGAACAAAGGTACCTGTTCTGCTTGATTTAAGATTGTGATAGTATTATTTTATTATATTCAATATTTTCAAAATGGCGGCACTTAAATAATAATAATAATAATATATTTTTTATTGCATCTTGTTAACAATTGACAAAATTGTATCGCAATAGTCATTAATAAATTAAATAAAATTTGCCATCCATTCAATCACAATAACACTTTCAAACATACATTTTTTCACGCACCCAAATTCCCATTCATTCACCAATTATACCTCCAAAATGTCCTCCAGTGTCAATTTAAAATTCAGTGGCTTTCCAATTATATGCAAAAAAAACTCGTCTACACTATAAAATGCCAGTTTGGCCAAACATTTCTTGAGACGGTTCTTAAACGCCTTGGGCGTTGTAGCATTTTTAATACATTCTGGGAGTCTATTAATTATACGAACACCAATCTGTGAGGGTAGGTGTTCGTAGACTACCGTCCTGTGATTTCCAATTCTGTATATATCCCTGCTTCTAGTATGATGATTGTGAACATCTCTGCCTCTTGTCAGTGCAGTTTTAAACATACAATATGTTGCTGTCTCTAAAATATAGAGGCAAGGCAACGTCAGCAGGTTTAAGCGTTTAAATACTGGCCTACACGACTCTCTATAATGTAATTTGCTAATTATTCTAACTGCCATTTTTTGAATTCTAAATATTCTGGTCAGGTTTGTGGCAGAGCAACCTCCCCACAAAGCCAGACCATATGAGAGATGACTGTAAACTAAACCATGATAAGCTGTCATCAATATATGGTTAGGGCAAAATTTTGCTAAGTTTCTCAAAACATAAATGCTTGATGAAAGCTTTTTGCAAAGACTGTCATCAAGCATTTGTGTTAAAAACTTAATTTAAATTGAAATTAAATTGAAAAAACTAAATTAAACTTTTAATTGTAAATTGCGCAAAAACGTGCGATATTAGAAAAAATGCACAGGAAATAAAAAAGTTGCCAAATGTAATAAAAAATCTAACAAGTTCCAATTGAATAAAATCAGTTCATTAATAAAGGAGTAACACCAATTTAGGCAATACGATGTATAGTCTGTTTCATTTTATTAGACGTTGAATTGCTGGTGTTGAATGCATTTCATATCAGCTGATGAAATAAATATCAAACAGCTGATATTTTATCATTTTCAAAACAAATTTCTCATTGTTGACAAATTATTTTATTATATATGAATAGTTTTTGTGAGATCTAGTACAATATTCGCTGTTCCATTACTGTTTATTAAACACAAAAAACGAATTAAACTATTTGAAAACATCATAATCTAATTTGTCAACAATGATTAATCTGTAATGAAAATGCTAAAATATCAGCAGTTTAATATTTACCTCATCAGCTGATATGAAATTCATTCAACACCAGCAATTCAATGTCTAATAAAATGAAACAGAGCATACATCGTATTGCCTACATTTATTAATGAACTGATTTTATTCAATTGGAACTTTTTAGATTTGTTGTTACATTTGGCAACTTTTTATTTCTTGTGCATTTTTTCTAAGATCGCACGTTTTTACGCAATTTACAATTAAAAGTTTTTAAGTGCCGCCATTTTGAAAACATTGAAAATAATATTATCACAACCTTAAATAAAGCAGAACAGGTACCTTCGTTCCAAATTTGAGCACCGTATTGTAAGGGGTTATGAAATTACTAATAATTTAGTGAAAATACGAAAATGGCCGCCATATTGGAAACGAAGCATATTCGGATCTATATGTATAGGAACATTTTTACCCAACGAATCATAACCTGAAGTTTTGGAACTTAATTTGGGAACACCCTGTATATAACGCTTATATTTTCTGGAACTAGATAAAATTTAGGACATTTGGGCTATCTCACATGTCCTATTTTATTATCTCAACATTGTTTCTACGGAATACTCTTCCTATTTTCATGAATAAAGGAAAGTTTTTCAAATTTTCATACTATGAAAAATATAATAACTTCTTTTTTTACTATGCTTGATACATAAATGATAGCCTACATTCTAGTGAACAGATTGATACCAATTAGTATTGTTATTATAATTTACTTTTTTTATGAATTTTATAAGGAACTTGCAAATTAGCAAAAATTGCCCACCCATTACAGGAAAATTTCATACCCAGATCGAGGGTTAAAAGTGCAACTATACAATATAACTATACAATTATTTGGAATAGCATTGACATGTATAACCTTTGTTGTTTAGACAAAGCCAAGTATAGTTCAGATCAACCTTGCCAGCTGCTGTGTAGTCCCCCCTGCTCTACAAGAATTCTGCAAGCAAAATGATATCCAGCTGCTGACTCACAATGATCCATTAGGTATGACATTTCCAAATGTACAGTAGTTCCTGGCTCTTAACATGCTCTGATGGTTTCCCCCCCCCCAAAAAAAAAAAAAAAATAAATAAATAAAAGAGAAACTAATCACCTCTTTTAACCATATTCTTCACATTCCCCCATGTACAAATGATCTGTGTGGGGAACTTGATTGATAGGTAGCTGAAAATCAGACCAACACCACGCAGTTCGGATTTCACGTAAAGCTGTAAGTCCCATAGTTCCCTGGCTATTGGGCTATTAAAAAATAGTCCTTTCTGAGCTAAGTCAAACTCTGAGAGTAACAGTAACTCATTTACCCCTCATATTCCCACATGTCTCTACGATCGGCACCTTAGAAATGGAAAAAAAAAATGAAACTGACAGAGAACCAGTGCAGTACATTAAAAGGGTGATGCAAACGTTACTGATGCAAACGTCTAATCAAGGCCAACATTCAAACCTGCACTAACTCTAAATCATGTTTAAAGCCCGACATCTTAGACTGCTTGGCCACCAATTCTTTTCCAAATACTGCTGTAAGGATATAACACACAGTATGTCAAGTCTCCAGTGTGCAAAGTCCTCACAAGAGAGAAAGTATGAGTGTGGTTCACACTACTGGTTTACTGACATAATAGATCAATGATAATTTTATATGGTATGGGGAAAGTGTGGCTTCCTTCTTTAATGGTAATACAGTATAATATTCTGTCAAACATAAAGTGGTGCTGTACGATAAATTTGTGTAGGAATGAAAGAGTGCACTGAATAATGTTAGTGATGTGTAGTAGTGCCACATTCAAATACACATTATTTAACAATTTTTAAAGTAAACATAACTGTAAGAATGTGATATTATAATATGTTTTCTTATAAGGGCAAATGAGTGGCATGTGCAAGTACTTGACAGAGCAGAGACATGACATACCTTGCAAAATGTATAATATCAGTACAACCAAGTCTGTCATAATTGAGAACTACCGAATTTAAACTATCAATGGAATCTACTTTTCCTGTTTATTTTTTTTCTCTGAATATTAAATGTTATACCTTACTCCATGGTTTGAATCACACTCAGCTGACAGTCTGTATTTCATTCCATATTAATAATGACATAAATTTACACAAATTGGAATTGAAAATATATATTAGTCTTTCGCAGATTGTTACAATACAGATTATACAATAGCGACCAACAGTTAGGCCAACAAGCATACAGGGTTGGTAATAACAAACCGACATAATCCTTTTCCCCTTTTATACGTGTTGTTTTCGCTTGTCCAATGTTTTATGGCCTTCAACTGCATCTTAGAATACACTAGTGAGCCATATAACTCAAAGTTGTTGCCCCCATAAAAATTTACAACCACGCGATTTAAGATTAGCTGCTAATTTTAGATACAGAAGGAACTATCAATTTGAATGTCTTATGTATGAATTCTAATCTGTCTGTAAACTCTTCCTACTTACACTCACATCACTTTCTCAGTGATGTGACCCTTTTATACGTGTTGTTTTCGCTTGTCCAATGTTTTATGGCCTTCAACTGCATCTTAGAATACACTAGTGTGCCATATAACTCAAAGTTGTTGCCCCCATAAAAATTTACAACCACGCGATTTAAGATTAGCTGTTAATTTTAGATACAGAAGGAACTATCAATTTGAATGTCTTATGTATGAATTCTAATCTGTCTGTAAACTCTTCCTACTTACACTCACATCACTTTCTCAGTCACAGTCATTGAAATTCCTATTCTTACATTAGTGTTCATAGTAATGTTTGCTTCAATAGTTAATTTGTTCTATTTGGACATTACAGTACAGAACTACATAAATATTTCCTTTTATTTTTAGTTTATATGTATATTCTTAAGTTTCTTATTTTGTCTGTACTTCTTTTTAGCACATATAGTTTTCATTGCATTTTGTACTACATTTTTACACATTTTCTTCCTTTTATTCTTTCTTCCTTAAAATAAAATTAATTTATGAGTTTCTTAATTTATTTTAACTAGTCTATATTTTTCAAGCACTGATCATTCATATTTTCCTAGCACTTATTCTATGCCTCCTTCCAGACTTTCTACCACCATCTAAGTTGCATGCAGCTCTTGGCCTAAGTGATGACTTCCGCACTCTCATCTTCAGTTGGATAATCAGATACTTGACATTAAAGTGTTGCCGTGGTGTTATTGCTGCTAAGGGATATATATTACAAGTTGAGATACCGTAGATACTTCTTTTCCATTCATTTATAAATATAATTTTCAGATATATTTTATTATACGGATGAACTAGGTCAGTATTTCATATTACTTGATTGTGTTGTCTACTAACTAATAATTTTCATGGTCAAATAATCTTAATTTAAGAATAAATGAATATAACATTTTCGTAGTTCAGCTTTACAAGAATTAATCCCTACTTATATGTTTAGTCGTTAAAGTTAATTTAGTCTTGAATAATAATGAATTTATTTAATCATATAAATTGTTTTATGACATAACAGTTTATAAAAGATACAAGTCTATAGTAATAATTAAAATGTAATATATTTTGCTACTCAGCAATATAGTATGTTTTATAAATAAATATGTTCGTTTAATCATGGTTGTATTACTTAAAATACAAAGTATAGTCAAAAATTCCCGGAATTGGTTGACATATATTTATTTGACAAAGATAAGAACTTACAAACCTGTTTCTCTTCAAAATACATTCCTTCTACAACAGAACACTTGTCCCTACGATCATACAAATGTTCAAAACACTTTTGATACTTATTTTTAAAATGTATTTCAATACTTTAATCACATTTTTTCTGACAACTGTAGCACCTGCAAATCTTTTTCATTTTATTGATGTTTTCACTGTGTGAACAGGAAGGAATCGGCTGGCATGAGGTCAGGTGAATAGGGAGGATGTTCTAGCCTGGTAATGCGATACTTGACTAGGTAGTTGCGTGGTAACGAGAATCGATGTGCAGGGGTATTGTCACGCAGCAAAATCCAATTGTTTTCTGCTCAGTTTTCAGGCCGTTTCCTCCTAATGGCATCTCGTAAGCACCTAAGAACTGTTGTATGAATAAATTTACCTGATATGCGATTTCATCAATTGTTATTCTTCAGTTTTGCATGGACAGTTCGCGGAACTCACTCAATGTTGTTATCTGTGGTTGAAGTTGAAGGACGTCCACTTCAAGTCATCTTCAATGTTTATGCAAACTTCACGAAGATGTTTGTGCCATTTGTAAAATTGGCTTTTCTTCATCATCTCAACTCCGTAAGCTTGAATTAACATTGGAAGTGTCCCATGACTTTTGAGTATAACACAAAATTTAATGTTTTTTTAGCTGTTCTTTAAATCAATTTTCAAAAAGCAACAATGTAAACAGAAATACAGAAAAAGCGCTCTCCATGAGGGAACAATGGCGGTTGGGCGATACTCGTGCTATCCATATCCGTTCTCCAGGAGTACTACTACTAACTGATAAGACAGTGAAATTCTTACTAGCAACCACGCAATGTTTCTCTGGACATTGATTCCGGGAACTTTTTGACTGTACCTCAATATATAACTTACAAACCTTATATATATATATATATATATATATATATATATATATATATATATAAAGTAATATAAAGTTTAAATTAGGGCTACTTACGTATTTTAGGATGTAATAAAATTAAGCTGAGTACCCTTATATTTATTTTTATTAAAAATTCATTATACAACATGTTTCGACTTTCTGGTCATTTTCTAGTATAAATTAAATAAGTTGAGTATATAATAATTTTTAAAATAAAATTGTAAAACATGTGGTTTTTGTAAATATTGATGAATGTGGATAAGTTGGTGATATTTTTAGTTATAATTTTTAATGTATCGAATTTTATCAAAAATAGGGTTTGTATAATTGATTTGTGTGTTCAACATGTTCAGTGGATTATCTTGTTGTGCCAAATATATATGTAATTCTTCTGTTGCATTCATTTTCTTGCCCTTTTTCATAAAATTTAATATTTCCATGTTTTCTTCTATTTTTGTGTACGTGTGGTTTGTAGAGAGCAAGTGTTCTGCGAATGTGGATTTCATTGTAGTTGTGTTATAGCTTCTGAGAGCTTGTATATGTTCTTGAAAGCGTGTTTTGAATGGTCTTCCAGTTTGTCCAATGTAGAATTTATCACAGTCTGTACAATTAATTTTGTAAATACCTGATTTGCTGTAAATGTTGTCATTATTATGCTCTTTTTGAGATTTTTTATCTAAAATGTTGAATGTGTTGTTGCGTGTGGTGAAACTTAGTTTGTAATTTGTATTTTGAAAGGTTTTTCGAATAGCTTTGTTTAGGCTTGTGTTATATGGTACGTTTATAAATTTGATCTTCTTTGGGTCTTGATTTGTTGAGCTGTTATTTCTTTTCTTCTTTTTGTTTCTTATTAGTTTTTCAATCATGTTTGGTTTGTATCCGTTTTTTATTGCCAAATATTTTATTATATTTTTTTCTTCAGTGAAGTGTTTCTCGTTCATTGGTATGTTTATTAGACGATTTATCATAGAATGGAAAGTTGATAATTTGTGTTGCCAGGGATGATTGGATGTAGATGGTATTATAAGGTCGGTTTGTGTGGGTTTTCTGTAGATTTTGAATGAATGTTTATTGTTGATTTTGGTAATTGTTAGATCTAAATAATTGATTACATCAGTTTGGGCTTCTTTAGTGAATTGTATTTGGGGGAACATAGAATTTAAATAAGATAAAAAATCATTACTTTCTTCTAAGTTTCCAAAAACAGGAAAATGGTCTAGCAATGGGTTCCCCATTGTCAGGTCTTCTCTCGAATATATTTATACACAATCTGGAAGAAAAGAAAATAATGCACCCATCCAACCCGTTCAGAAACAAAATTATATACTGGTACCGATATGTAGATGACATTATTTGTTTATTTGATGGAAACTTAGAAGAAAGTAATGATTTTTTATCTTATTTAAATTCTATGTTCCCCCAAATACAATTCACTAAAGAAGCCCAAACTGATGTAATCAATTATTTAGATCTAACAATTACCAAAATCAACAATAAACATTCATTCAAAATCTACAGAAAACCCACACAAACCGACCTTATAATACCATCTACATCCAATCATCCCTGGCAACACAAATTATCAACTTTCCATTCTATGATAAATCGTCTAATAAACATACCAATGAACGAGAAACACTTCACTGAAGAAAAAAATATAATAAAATATTTGGCAATAAAAAACGGATACAAACCAAACATGATTGAAAAACTAATAAGAAACAAAAAGAAGAAAAGAAATAACAGCTCAACAAATCAAGACCCAAAGAAGATCAAATTTATAAACGTACCATATAACACAAGCCTAAACAAAGCTATTCGAAAAACCTTTCAAAATACAAATTACAAACTAAGTTTCACCACACGCAACAACACATTCAACATTTTAGATAAAAAATCTCAAAAAGAGCATAATAATGACAACATTTACAGCAAATCAGGTATTTACAAAATTAATTGTACAGACTGTGATAAATTCTACATTGGACAAACTGGAAGACCATTCAAAACACGCTTTCAAGAACATATACAAGCTCTCAGAAGCTATAACACAACTACAATGAAATCCACATTCGCAGAACACTTGCTCTCTACAAACCACACGTACACAAAAATAGAAGAAAACATGGAAATATTAAATTTTATGAAAAAGGGCAAGAAAATGAATGCAACAGAAGAATTACATATATATTTGGCACAACAAGATAATCCACTGAACATGTTGAACACACAAATCAATTATACAAACCCTATTTTTGATAAAATTCGATACATTAAAAATTATAACTAAAAATATCACCAACTTATCCACATTCATCAATATTTACAAAAACCACATGTTTTACAATTTTATTTTAAAAATTATTATATACTCAACTTATTTAATTTATACTAGAAAATGACCAGAAAGTCGAAACATGTTGTATAATGAATTTTTAATAAAAATAAATATAAGGGTACTCAGTTTAATTTTATTACATCCTAAAATATATATATATATATATATATATATATATATATATATATATATATATATATATATATATATATATATATAGAACTTACAATACAAAACAAAAATATATATATACAGGTGTATCTGTAATATGCGGACATATTTCAGATACCGATTCAATAGGCCTGTATAAAAGTATGTCCTAAAAGGATAACTACCATTTTGCTTTTTTGACTAAATACTAAAGTCTTTAGAACAACTCAATGCACTGAGTCGACATTTTGTTCATTAATTACTTATTCATACAAAGATCAATTTCACAAAAAATAATCAACCTGTTATTTTATTATTTTTCAAAATGAAAGCCATATTATTTGTTTAAAGTAAAATAATTAAAAAAACATGAATTTGTCTAAAATTTATTAAAAATACTGTTTTGTAGCACAATAAATTTCCTATTCAAAGATGCAACGATCAAAATATATATTTTTTTTAATGTTTTTCAAACTTTGAAATGAACTTTCAAAATAATTGTTTTATACTTTATGAAATTAATTTCAATATCCTATATATTTAAAAAATCGGGTCATTTAGTTTACTCACTCTCTGAACTAATTACTTGACCGATTTTGATGAAATTTTTTTATTCAAAAGATAATTTTTATTTTCAAGTTATAACAGAACTTGAGTTTTGAAATTACCATAGGTTTTTACCCTACACGGCGTCAAAGTTACTATGTTCTTCTTATGGGGATTAATTTTAATTGACCAGCTGGCAGCATAAACAAATGTTAAATGGTCCAAATAATTTGTTAGGTTAACCATAGACAGCAGCACAGTATTGTTCGGCTAAAATATCAAGCTTAATACTATACCATGAGTTTAATCTTCAGCTTTTAAACAAAATCAAATGAAATTAACACGTTTGAAATAGGCAAAAGCCGAGGTGTATCTAGTGTAGCGAGCGTCGAGGGTGGCACGCAAAGCGTGCAGGGGTGTCTTTATTAACATTTTAAAGTGAAGAAGAATCTTTAGATTTTTATCCAGTATCAGAACGGATGGTTTTTTATGTGTATAGGAATAGAAAAGAAAAGAAGGTATTGGTATGCTTAATTCTTTTGCATGTCAGACCAAAAGAATTCAATTTTTTATCATACTGTAGTTATAAGAAATTAATGTAATTATCACTAAATACCTTTATGAAATATAATTGGTGTTTGATACTAAGATGGAATAAATCAATTAAGCTTACCACTCACAAAATATTTCCTGCAAAAAATGTAATTTTTATGAAGAAAAGATATCTTAATGTTTCTTAAGTATCATTCTTTGAATATTTCAGAGCTTCTACCAAAACAAGCACTACTGCACATATTCAACAGAGCAACGAAGATGGATTGGGCTGTTAGATTCCAAGTACACGTGAAATGCAGAGGAGTTTTAGCTACCAAAGGCTACATAACCAGCTTAGGCATTAATGGAGATTGCTAACTATTTTTTATGTAATTACATATTAAATATGCAACATGATTACTTTATATTATATTGCTCGCTTGTTTTAATTTAACTGGATTCTTATTGTTAGTTTAGACTGTGATCTGTAGCCTTTATTGAAATAAAATAATATATTATGTTAAACTTAATTATTATTTGGTGGTGGGCTTTTAATTGTTTTATAATATTGTTGTAGATTGTAAGAACAAATTGAATATATATTTATCTAATAAAGAATTTATTAGCTTTAGCCAATTATTACATGTTGTTTTTACATTACTGTTATTACTTAACCAATGGGAGAAAATATTTATATAATGAAATGATTTTTATCATTTATTAGAGAAATTTTAAAGAAATAGTTTTGATATATCATTTGTGTGTATAATAAATATCTCTTAGCGGCAGTTTCTTCTTACATTTTACTCCATTGATATCAACATTTTTTTAACAAATACTTAAGTATAGATGTATTATTGTAAAGAATTTTACTTGAATGACTTGTCAATTATATTAAAAAAACTGATAAATTGTATGTATTCATGACTATCAACATTTAAAAATTTTAAATATGAAACTTTTGATGTTTTTATTTGTAATGAACCAACTTTGCATTTTAGTTTTCATTAATATTATAAAATGTTACCAATCAACTACTGTTGCACGTATCGTAGTTCTTTATTTAAAAAAAATTTGTTATGATTTATACTGATTACAAGCTGAACATTTTCTAATGTCTCATTTGCTAGATTTACTCTCAACCCTCCATTTGATGACTATATCACTTAAATGACGGGTAATTTTTTAGAGATTTACATGGTGTTTTTTCTCAGGCTTATAAGTATTTTAATAATATGTGTTATATTTGTATTGTAAAAACATGCTCTATCTAGTTTTCTGAAATATTATGCCACTTACTAAATCTTTATAAAAAATTGATGTCTTGAAAACTTAAGTGTCAAAAGAAACAAAAATTCCAAAGTATACAAAATGTTAAAAATTTAGTTTAGAATAGAAATAATGTCACATATAAACTTTTTAGAACATTATACAACACTCATAAGCTAATATATACGAGGCGTGTTTTTAAAGTAAGCACAGTTTTCGAATCCCACCGCTGTAGTGCTGCAGTCGGCGTTCAACGCTAGCGAGCTGGGTACTACTATAGGTTAGCAAGCCACAGCTGCCGTATTGGATCCATCTGACTGTATTTCAGGTCGCTTATAACTGTTTAAAATTCATCCTGCGATTAAAAATGCTGTGCAAAAAATATAAAGTCAAATGGATCTGTAACGGCGGCTGTGTCTTGCCAACAGATAGTAGTATCCAGCGTGCATGCGCTGAACACAAAACACAGTGCTACAGCAGTGGGATTCAAAAACGGTACTTACTTTAAAAATACGCCTCGTACATACACTCTTTACGAATTTGTACTTATACAGTTCTTCTTAATTTTTTTGAAAATGTTAAGAGAAACTGTTAAAAAAAATTATTTTTTAACAAATACTAATCCAGAAATATTGAATGAAAAAAACAAGTGTAGTGTAAAAAAATTATAAAACAATAAACAAACTCATATCATCCATAGCATCAACATCACAAAGCAACTGCCTATTACTACTGGGGACGCTAGTGTCAAAGTGCTGCCGTCAATCAGCTGTCACATAATATCCCTATTACTTTAAAAGATTTTAAAACAGGAAATCCAATTATATTCAAGGAAACCCTGTTATTTTCTCTTCACAATTATATTTGTCATTCACTAGCACCTTTTACATGTTGTTTATAAAAAACAAATTTATCACACAATGCAATACCATCACCTGTTATTGACCCGATATATCGCACTATGCAATAGTCAGCTAACAGAGTATTAATAGTTAATTTTCATACTTTTTGCCAACGCCTTATTTACAATAAAGTGTTCAAATAGAAACTTAAGCAAGCAAGGAAGGGGTTTAGAATATCGATAATTAAACTATTTTATTAATGCAGAGTATTTATTTTTGTGGCACCAGTGGAAACTTTCTTACACAGTGCAATTTAAAGTAGATAAATCTCTGGTATCATAAAACAAATGATGGCAATTTTGAATTAATTTATAGGCTAAAGTAAGATTTTTGGAAATTTAAATGGTTACTCATTCCTTGTGTACTTTTCTTTCAATTGATCAGATAATTTATGAATATAACTTAACTTGTAAAACATCCTCTCATTTTCAAATATTTCTTATTTATTTGAAAAATAATCCATTAAACAATAATAAAGAAATAATAATTTATTTTCTTTATAAAAAAAAATATGAATAACTAAGGAATACACAATAATGTGTACTTGTGTACATTACTGGAAGTGTTACAAAAAAATATGAATAACCAAGGAATACACAATAACGTGTACTTGTGTACATTACTGGTAATGTGGTAGTGTTACAAAAAATATGAATAACCAAGGAATACACAATAACGTGTACTTGTGTACATTACTGATAATGTGGTAGTGTTACAAAAAATATGAATAACCACGGAATACACAATAACGTGTACTTGTGTACATTACTGGTAATGTGGTAGTGTTACAAAAAATATGAATAACCAAGGAATACACAATAACGTGTACTTGTGTACATTACTGGTAATGTGGTAGTGTTACAAAAAATATGAATAACCAAGGAATACGCAATAACGCGTACTTGTGTACATTACTGGTAATGTGGTGTGTTACAAAAAATGTAAAACTTGAAAACATAAAAGGAATCCAGTCTATTACATGTCAATCATCAATATCAGTGGTTTTTTTCCTGTCTGTCAGTCGCATATAATCTTCGGGCCTTCAGATGTCTGATAAAATATGACACACTGTAGCTTGTTGCACTTTGTGAGAGTTCAGACAAATTCAACCACTAATATATAACTAAAGCAATTCATAATTTATTTTAGTATAAAATCAACTATTTTAATGAATCCTATTCTCATTTTTAAACATAAGTATGACTACAACAACATTAAAATAAAATTCAGTAGTTTAATGTATCTCAGAGAATTAATCAACTATACTTAACGATTTTTCCATAATGTAAATATGATAGGAATTATTACATATTCCAAACAAAAAATATGTACATTGTTATATTGTTAAGAATAAATAGAAATAAAGAAGACAAATTTGTACAGCGGGTATTGGACACACTAAACTGCATCGAGCACATTACAGGCAATCCTTAGATATAATATGTGAAGCCGGTTTTGTAACACAACTCCTCCCTTATCTCTTGACCAATTCAAACAGTTTAGGAATCAAAATATTTGCCTCAGTTGTAGTTATGCAATAAGGTCTCAAGTCTTTAATATTTACACCCTAAAGGATACAGGAAGCCCTCAAAGTATGTTTTTTGGCCATAAGAATAGCATAGAGAGAGATTTAAATGAATAGAATAGTAACAGCTAGGCTATTAGTGTAAGTAAAGATTTCTAAAAAGTTTTAAAAGCTGTTGAAATGCAAATAATGGTGTTGTATGTAATATTGAGGTTAGATAATTTAATTAAATGTTAAACCAGGGAAGGTTATAAGCATGGTTTTATTCAAATTCGATTGTAGGGCTCTGCTCTACTGGACTTGAAGGTTTTAATGGTTATCTAATGCAATTATTTTATTTATTTAATTAATCTTCAGTAGTTAAAAAAATGAAATGAACATGATTGAAACAGGCTAAGTAATATCATTAGGTATTTCTACTAATAAATAGGTAGCAACGCAAGTAATGTGAGTGAGATACTTTTAATAAATTTAATATTGTGAATTTAGTTATACAGTTCACCTGGTATTATTTGTGGTAAAACATCACATGCCGAGTGATGTAACAAGTGCAGCGAGTGATGGGGTTGGCACGCAAAGCATGCAGAAGTGTCTTCTGGTATATCATATTACAGGTTAATATTATGTGGTAACACAACTGTTAGATTATGCGTCATCTCGTTGCAAGCCTAATTGAATGAGCTGAAGGCACTCCCCTCTATACCCCTCACCTATCGGTTTTACCATATCTACAATTTCACTAATTAGTAACTGCAATTCTACAGCTGTTCCTTTCAATGCGATTGTTTATTAGGTTTAGTTTGTTATTCTAAAACATCACAAAAATAACCTAATCAAAGTGGAGTATTGTTTATATTGTGTTTATTTCCTAAATTACTTAATGTAAAGTTAATATGCTTGTATAGGTAATTAACTGTTTGTGTTATACCTACGTTATAAATTTTATTTATAAATTATACTTGTATGAACTAAATTATAATGGGTGCCAAAAGTTTAAGTGATATGGAAAGTGAAAGTATTAATGATACGAGTATACCTCAGGCTCCACCACAGGGAAGAAAGATTTTAACAAAAAGGGTAAAAGTACTATCACACATATTTATTTTTTTGGAGAAACTGTCCAGTAAACCTGAAATTATAAAGAACATGAATTTTAAGCAAGTTCAGAAATTAACAGCCCAATGCAAATGGAGTGTCTAGAAAATTGATTCAAAACATTAAGAAAGAAACTGTTGGCGTTGGAATGCTACCTATTGTCGAAGAAAAAACTATAAACACTCAAATTTGAAACATAAATATAAAAAAACTAATTACACTAGAAAAATACAAATGACATTAAAATATTTCTTCTTTATTCCTGCGCTTTTGAGTGTAGAAGGAAAATTTTAATCTTAACAGCTTTTTTAAATCACAGGTAGAATAAAAAAAAGCGTGATATCTAACGCTCTTTACCGAAACATCGACTTTAAAAATTTCTGCAATAAAAATCTGTGGTCAGATTAAATTGAAACTTTAATAGGTCATTTATTAACTATTTCATTAACTTATGCTAGAGTTTTATGAACTTTGATTAATTAACAAAAAACATATTTTTCTAGTAATTGAGTAGACCTATGAAATCGAATAACTCTTCGTTTTGTATCACTATACTATTATTTCAATAAACGAACGAAAGTTTACATAACACACTTGTATGAATTTATATGGATTAATAATCAAACGCAGGGCTGTGTACAATGGCACGTAAAATCACAGCGTTCTCTTAACTACTAGACTACACAAAAGTGTTGCCACTCTGAACAGCCAGCGTTAAAAGGCCTGTTCACTGAATATAATCTTTAACTGACAGCTAACACTTTAATTTTAATTAGATTGTTAATTTTTAGAACCTTGTACTGATTTGTTACCTATAATTCATTTTCTATCACCATTTTTCTCCCTTAATTCTAAAAAACAATAAAAAATGTTTAATAAAACATACAAATAAAAAATTTAAACGTTCAGTGTTGAATTTTAAATAGTTCCTAGTAGGTTTGATCGTAATAGATACAAATTGTTGTATGAACATAAATAAACTACAAAATTAGAATTTGTGAAACAAAGTTCATATGGGAAGTAAGAAAAGCTGCTGGACATACCTCATCGTGGCAACGTCGCTTTGTTTTGCCCAATCTGGTCGTCGCTACACGTGCCAATACACTTGCCGCTACACTCTACCCTGCGTTTGTTTATTAATCCATATAAATTCATACAAGTATGTTATGTAAACGTTTGTTACTTTTTTTAAATAATGGTATTGTGATGTACAAAACGAAGTGTTATTAGGTTGTAGGCCTACTCAATTACTAGAAAAAGTTGTTTTACATTTTACATAAGATCATTTTTGTTAATTAATCAAAGTTCATAAAACTCTAGCATAAGTAAGTGAAATATTTGATAAATGACCTATTAAGGTTTCAATTTAATCTGACCAGAACTTTTTATGGACACTACCCAGCAACAATGGAAGCCATATCAGTATCTCTCTCTCTCTCTCTTTCTCTCTCTCTCTCTCTCTCTCTCTCTCTCTCTCTCTCTCTCTCTACTCACCTGAAGAAAGTGCTAGTGGCAAAGAAAAGTTGTGTGATTATGTGTTTCTTTTGTGTATGTTACTACTTCTCTGGTGTTGGTGAACTTGTCTTCTAAGGTATATTTGCTGATGTCCTATCTCTCCAATATACGAATTCCTGGCCTAGTGCCCTTTAACCTAACCTAATATTTAAGTATACAGAAAGACTCTTAATGATCGAAGAATGTTTTTAATGGAAAGCAAAGCTTTTTGTGCCAGCAGTGCCAATTTTCATAGAAGTACGTGCTGTTGGCAACAAATTTCTTCAAAGGCCAATTTTTTTATTTAGGTGAGACCTGGGTTAGTCAGAACCATAGTCAAATTATAGCTTTTGGATTGATTCAAATGGCAACGGTAGGTTTAAGAAGCCTGTCGGAAAGAGAGTGTGATTCATTGTTTTTTTCATGTTGGATCAGAATAAACAGAATTTTTACCAGAAAGTAAACTAATATTTTGATCTGAAAAATCTCAAAACTTAATCAATCATATATTTATTTTGAAACTTTAGAATAATGTGTAGCAATTTTCTTTTGTCTTGTGCTTATTAAGTAAAAAACCATTCTAATGAAATCATTTCGAAGTGTTTTTTAATTTTTTATTAGCCAACAGTTCAAGATGTCATCATTTATATTAATAAAAGATGTGTCATCTGAAAAAAGATTAGTTTCAGAATCGATGGATGATGGTAAGTGATTGATGTAGATTAGTCATTAAAATGCTCTACTAAATTGATTGTTTGCAAAAGCTCCCCACAGCACTACCGTAGGTGAGATGGTGGTAAATCGAGTCGTAATGCGCTGTCATCAGAACCTGAGTTATGCAGAATTTGTTTTACGTTCTCAAAACATAAATGCCTTAGGACAATTTGGAGCAAAGGTGGTCCATGTGAGATTTCCAGGTCAACCCTCGTTTAGGTGTATTCCCAGGAATGAATAAACAAGTGTCATCTAACCAGGTATCTGCCAGCCAAACGATTGATCTCTCTATGACATCATTTGGTTGCTACTCAGATTACCATTCAGAAATTAATGCAAAGCTATTTAAAAAATGGTTTGGAAATTTCCTTTTAACAGCTTGAAAAAGGATCTGTAATAGTCGAGTTATCACTTTACTAGCAAAAAGTTCTGAGAGCCATCTGGAAATAACTGAAATCCAAGATTGGCTGAGACAGCATAGTGTCAAATTTACACATGATGAGATTAGAGATGAGTTACTTCAAAAAGATGCTATTAAAAAGTCCGTTTTTAAAAAGTCCGTTTTGAGATTGATAAGACAGCATTTGAAGATAGCAGATGTGTGCATGCTAAGATAGCATGGGACATGATGTCATCTTCCTCTTACCATGCACACTACAACCCTATAGAATCTAACTGGCCTCAGGTAAAGGGAGAAATCGCTACATGGAACAATACTTTTGGGATAGCAGATGTTGAGCGACTAATGAACAAAGCACTTGATAGGGTAATGAAACAAAACTGGGAAAAATGTGTGCTCCATGGTGAGAAATTGCAGGATGAAGACTACCACCATCAGTTTGTAAACAACATTATTATTGAGCCACTCATAATTAACTTAGCTGAAGACAGCTCAAGCAATAGCCTAGGCCTATTCCGAGAATGATGATGATGAACACTGTTAAATAGTTTATATAGGCTATATAATATTCTTAACGATTCATGTTTTCCTACTTGATATATGTCTGTTATCTGTGTGGCAGTCTACTAACTATAATATATGATGTTTAGTAAATTAGCTCGATTTGGGTGCTGTGTGAAATATTCTGACATTGAACATAAATGTTCAAGTGGCCTAATTAACCTCTAGTAGAAATATTACTCTGTTCACAAGCCAAACGTTTTCTGGCCTCCCGCTGCAAGCTGTAAAGCGCTTGCAACATTGATGGTTGCTCCAATTATAATTTCGTAATTTTAGCTTCAGACTTTAGTTTCTCCTTAACATATACACAACACAGTAAAGCATAGTGCTTAAATAGAACTATTTTGAGGCTCGGAATTCACATGTTTGGAGGCAATGAATGGTGAATACAGGGTTCTTAGACTAAATAAGATATTGATAATAACTAGACACATCCTACACACATAGAGATCTTTTTGTACATTATTGATGAATAGGCCATGATTGATCTGATTTCTGATCTGTACCTATAAAGAAAAGCTTATCAGCTAGAACAGTTCTGTTATTATTGTAAATCAGATGTGCATGAGTTGGTGTACATCCATGATTAACTGTAAGGCACTCTTTTTATAGTTGTTCACAATTTATAAATAAAGGGCCTTTTACTAATGATAAGTCGATCTAGTAAACAGATTAGTGAAATAAGCAGAATGAATCAAAACTTATAAATAAGATTACTGTCTTAAAATAGGACCAAACACAATATTTTGTTTGTTATTTTACATTACAATATCCAAAAATTATTTCGTTTAGTGTTAATTCAATTAAAGTTATTGATTGGATAGTGACATAATTCAGCAGTTATAATTTTGATAAGCCTATTAATATATAATATTACAACAAACCTGTTAATAAGTCCTTTAAGAAAGTTCTCAATGTGCAATATACCAGACTGATGTAATCCCACTTGTTCACTCACTAAAAATGTTACTGACCGCACAAATTCGTGTAAAAGTCGATTTAAATATTTCAACTAAACAATATTAGTCCACGCCGACGTATTTTCTCAGTATTGTTTGTTATTTTGAAAAAAGTACAGTAACTAGTAAAGTGAAGTTCCATACAAACTAACTTGGAATTCCCGCTAAATGCTGAATCTTCTATTTCAATGTACTGTATTGCCAACACACAAAACTGTAAAATGCGTTTAATATGAATGAAAAAGACGTTTTATATGAATGATGAATTAATGGGCATAAATGATTATAAAGAGTCATTTATGTCATTTTTAAACAGCTGTTTATAAATTATTCTTTTCCTTACAGTTACAGATGTCATTGTTACAGTATTTGGTAATATAGGTTATACCATTCGGTTAACACGATTCCGGATCAGTGGGACCGTTCAACATCGTGCCTTTGTTTCATTTCATTTCATTTATTTACGGTAAACGCCATTTTTACAAAAGGTTTAGCCAACGTTATTTAGATACTACACTTAAATATACAAGATAATTGATAAGATAAATAATATAAAATAGAAATCAACCAACTAGGAAAGATAGATCGCTTTGAAAATTATATACATAACTCATACAAAGCAATTTATAAAACATATTCAAAATATGCAATTATATAAACAAATTGTTTATGATTATAACAATATAGCATCAAATTTACCTAAATGGAACAAAAATATAAGTGTAATAAGGTTAATAAACATGCTAAATATAAAGTTATACACAAATAAAGATTGGTATTGAGTGTTAAGTTACACAAGGCTCATTCTCATAAATAAAAAACTTCAACTTAGCTGCATTGTCATAGAAAAAATAAAAGTCTTTAGATAGCGAATTACACAAACGGTGCGACATTGGGATAGGGGCTTGCATCAGGTACCTGGTAGGGTGGGATTGTAAGGAGAACATGAAGTGGGATCTTGTAGACCTTGAAACTTGAATAATTTAAGAAAATCAGGGCAGTCAACGTGGCCACAGAGGATCTTATGCAGGAAAATAGCACCCGCCAATTACCTTCTGGTAGATAGTGGTGGAAGGCCCAGATTGACTGCCAGTTGTTCAACAGGGACATTGAAGTAATCAAAGCCAAATTTGATACCAATGATTCGGATAAAGCGTCTCTAAACTCTCTCAATACGATCAATCTGACTAACAAAGTAGAGGATCCAAATAACAAAGCAGTATTCTAATGTTGATCGAACAAGGGATTGGTAAAGCATCTTCAGTGCTTCAACATTAAGATCATGTTTGGATGCTCTTTAAATAAAATTAAAATTTCTCAGAGCCTTGTTACAAATATCGTGATGTGCAGCTCAAAATGTATGTAAGCCGTTCTAACTTTACTTGTGAGGTTTGCGGGCTAAACTGGAAAATCGACATAGGCAACCTCGCATCCAGACAACCAAAGCCCTACATTTTACATCCGGTGACTTGCAATTGGGAATAATGAACAAATTTATTTATTATTATTATTTGGGGGAGGGGATTAAATATTTTTTAAAGTTTACCTGGGAAGTACTTTTTTACTGTTTACAAATATCAAAAAAACGAAGTCAATCGGAAAATTTTAACTTATAAAGACTATCAGGCCCTAGTTGAGATTTATTTAGACCGGAAACAGATTATCCGTGGGACAGGAGGAGCCAAGCGCTCAAAACATACAATGTTGCCAAGTTGTGATCCCCTTAGATGTAAAGTTAAAACGTCTGGAGTATAAGTCACGTACATAAGATTTAAAAGTCGGGTTCGTATCACCATAGGCCTTCTATTATAATAGAAGGTCTATTGTATCACAAAGCTTATAGATGAAAATCACTGGCTGGGATGGACGATTGAAAGAGATAATGGAACATTTTGCTGCAATCACTGCAATACAGTTACTGTCATTAAGTTATATCATAGACCTTCTAGTATACCTTATAATAGAAGGTCTATGGTTTTATATTAAAAAAAAAAAAAAAACCGAGTCTGTAACTGTTGCCATAGACTTTCTATTATACAATATTTAATTTTCTATTATACCTGTACCATAGACCTTCTATTATACAGTTATAATAGGAGATCTATGCTTGTACAATAATATGATGTATGTGATATAACTAATATTTCTATATTCGGCCGTTGTATTTTATTTATTTGGTAAATCACGGTAACTGTGAGGTAAATTAATTGTGTTTATTCATCAAGTTTTAGCCGTAGTCAGCTGGAGTACTGTCTGCTGCTTCTGTTCTATTAGTTTCATTCAGATATATTTTTTTTTAAAAGAGGTAGATGTAGGTGTTAGTAAAACCTAACCAACCTTTCAGTGTGGCTTAACCGCAAATTTCGAGGATCAGCTTGAAATTGCAGAGTTACCGGTAGCTTAATTGATATAACTTAGTTTTCAGTAAATCGGTTGGCTTTTGAACAAGTGTTAGTATGGGTAAAAAAGATAAAAAGAAAGGAAAAGGTGCCGAAAAAACAGCTGCTAAAACTGATAAGAAGTTATCTCAAAAGATGAAAAAGGAATTGGCTGTAAAAGGAGAGGTAAGCATAATAACGAAGCTGTTGGCTATCAATTTTTCATAGAAACCTCAAAAGAAATGTTCAATACATCATTGTAAAACAAATATCTATTTAGATCAGTGAAAGATTATTCCTCTATTTCTATGTTAATTGTAGGCAATACTTGTCATTGGATTGTAATTTTAGCAGTTTTTGCTCCAATGACATATCCTGTAGAAATACAGCAAGATTTTAAGATATTACATACGCATTACATAATGCTTTGTAATACATAAATTAATTTGTCATAGGGCCTAGTACATGACTATGCTTGCTACGAACTGTAGCTGCCTAACCATGCTTGTTACTTACAATTCATTTAAAATTAGAGATATAATTGTTGTGTAAAATAATTGGCTATTAACTGGAGATCAGTGGTGGTTCTTAATTAATAAAACCTTTGTAAAATTATATTTGTACCATATGTAATAAGTTCATCGTTAAAAATTATATAAAAACAATGAACATATTATACTGTAAATGATAATAGAAATAATTCAATCAAAATTAAACTGACTCGAAAAAATATGTTCTAAATTAGATTACAGTAGTGTTTGTGTTTTTTATGTATATCCAGCTATTTTGCCAAACTTGTTTGGCGATTTCGTAACGGCTCCAATCCAATTCAAATTCATCTATGAATTTGTTTTCAAGTAAACCAGTAAAAACAAATTTGTTATTATATTCAAACTGCACAGAAGGTCAATATAAAAGTTTTACTTTAACGTTAGACTAGTCTATATTAATGCAATGTTTCTAACTGCAGTGTTATTTTTAAAATGAAAATAATATAATACGAATGTAGGCTATATTTTATTACAGTATAAAAGTCCTGGTTACGTTCAGACGATAATTGTTCATAATTTTTCCTTTTGATCGTACACTATATAAAGCAACAATTCATTATTAATTCTCATGACTGCACATAATAGTGCAGCAGTTTACTACTCTGTACAGCTACCTCCATGTATTTAGACTTATACAACTTATATTTACACTTCATCATTACTTAATCTATAAACATAACACATCAGTGCTAAATAAAAAAATGTAATTTTTAAGCAACTATTAATTATGTTTTGTCAGATCAGGAGGATGGCCCACAAGAAGTCGGAAGAAAATCTTAAATGAGAGAAAGTCGAGTTCCTCATCAAATAAAGTTTTACCGTAATTCGGGAAATACAATGCCACAAATCCAACCTTAAAAAATTTGAATTTTAAAAAATGCTGGAAATTGAAATTTACAACCTTGAGCTCAATAAAAAGTGCATAGTTTGTTGAACAATTGTAGATCAAAGCAGTAAATTGTTAAACCTTAACACTATACATATAATAATAATATTTAAAGCACCAAATTTTTTGTTACATTCTTCGAGGAACTCCTTCCTAAAAATCAGACAAATATCTTATAGAGAGATTAGGTTGAGTTGTGTATAAAATTAAAGATCTCTATAAGAAATACCCAATGCCAGAAATTTAATTCCAAATGATTTGCAGCAGTTTAATGTACAAAATGTAGCAAAATAAGTCACAAGGGATCCCTTTTTTCGTTACCTTGCAGTAAAATACTGAGAACTCACTCTGAATGTAAGAAACAGTATCCCAAATAGAGAGTGACTTACCTCATTGCAAAAGTTCTACTAGAACGATAACATAATTTTGTTAACTAGCTGAATTTTAACCAGTGTTGTTTTATATAGTGTAGAATTTTAAGGGCCAGACTTTGTTTTCTTAACAAAGACCTTTAATGTAATGTACAATTCGACGTATTCTGTCTTTAATCCTCCCAATGTTAGTTGTCGGTTACGTGACAGCATTATACATATTATGGATGTTAGGTGTTGCAAAAACAATAACTACGTAACGGTTTGTTTAAACTACAGGAAAGATGTTACTAACAATAATTTTTCTATATATATTTCATATTGTGAGTAGACGGTTATTGTTCGTATGTGGAACACAGAGTATCATATGATAATCAACAAGACTGGAACAGCTGTAAATGGTGTGTACATAGTACAGTTTTCTCATTGTAGTTTTTTGTTTACGTAAATATTGTTTATATATAAGTTATATTTTATAAATGTGAATAACATTTAGAACAAATTGGCTATTTCATAATGTTTACATTGTAAATATAAACATTTATCAAGGTAGCGTGGACCTGAAAATATGTTTTGAAAAAGATTTTTTTATTTTCTCTTGACCTTAACAACATTTCAAAATAAATAAATCAACTTATCTTTTGTATGTACAAGTTCTTTATAATATTACAAACAAAATTATATATATATATATATATATTATGCTATAGTTATAATATTTTCAATGTTTTATATGAATTTTAAAATTTATCCTTACAGTAGGGGCAGTGGAAAAAATTGACTAACATTATATAAACACATAGGGAACAGTGGGAGGGTTAAGGTATTTTTCTGGCCACTAAGGAATATGTAACAAAAATTGACAATTGATTTAAAATATTTCATTTTCAAAGGTCAGTATTAGTATTTTACAAGTTACTGATTTAATCTACAATAGTTCAACAAACAGCAAATTTAATTAAGCTCAAGGTTGTGAATTTAAATTGCCGCCATGACGATACAACACTCATAAATGACACTGCTGAAGCAATCTATAGAGTAGCCACAAATTCTCTTAGTAAAGCTCTCAATTATTGCAACAGGAACGACTTAGCTCTAAATCCACTCAAAACATACAAGTAGATTTCAGCAAGAAAAAAGACTGTATCCCTAACATACTTAACATATCAATACAAAATTATGTTATTTTTATATGAGTTATTCTTGATAACAACCTCACGTGGACACACCATGTTAAAAATCTGTGTAAGAGGATCAAATGGGTGCCTTAAGAGGAATTAAATGGGTTAGTGATCTGGAGGCCGTACTACGCCTCTGGTACATACAACATACTACGCTCTGGTAGAACCCATTTAAGGTATGGAATTGCTATGTGGGGCGGATCACCAGCCAGTAACAACAAGACACTTCTTCTTTTATAGAAAAATCCATAAGAATTCTTGCTTACCTTGGACTTCAAGAAAGATGCAGACAAGCCTTCAAGACTCCGGGAATCTTGACATCCACATCATTATACATTCTAGATGTTATTTTACATATTGACAAGCTAAACCTGTAAACTAAAATGAAGATTACCATAAATATAATACAAGAAATTCCAAAATACATACAATACAACTGTGGAATCTTCTACTAACATCGGTAAAGCAACTCAAGGGGACAGCCCTAAAGAGAAAACTACGAGACTTTCTTGTGAACAGACCAACCTACACACTAGAAGAATTTATAACTGAAAGAGAAGACGACGTAAGATGCAGCTCTGAACATTAACACCATTTGTATCATAATAAAATATGTATTTTTACATATGAGACATATGGGTTACAGCACTGTGCCAATAATTTGTGCTCATGACACTATTATTGCTATTCTATATGTTTATGTAATAAAGAAATTTGTCTATATGTAGCCCACAATATTTTGAGGTTGGCTTTGTACATTGGTTTTTTTCCTAGTTAAGATCTTTAATTTGATGTACAACACAGCCCATGTTCTCATTTGAGATTCTCTTTTGACTCCTTATGGTTCATTCCCCTGATGTGATAGAAAATTATAATAATTCCATCTAAAGGTAAATTTGTTTAGCATTGATCAAACACTTTATTTGTTTAGTTCAGAAAATATGCCATTTCCAGAAGGATATATTCTGTGTAATTTCAATTATTGTGCTGATAATTACTGTATTTTTATCCGAACTATAAAAATTACTTTTATGGAGAATAATAGTTCCCATTGAAGGTAGGGGTCCGTGACCCCAAAATATTCCAATAGCTTTTTTTCTCGTTTGCTGCTTTCCTTTCAATTTGTATATGAATTTATGAAATTTATTTTGTTTTAAAGTTTTATAGAAGCTTTTCAGCAATTTTAAATTTAGATGTTTAACAGTTTATATTCAGGCATATTGAAATGGAATTTTAATTATCCAGATACATAGTAAATTTGAAAAAAAAACTAATTTTAATTAATCTCGTAGCAAACAAAGTATATGTAAAGAGTTTTAGTTTTAAATATGACTAACATGTATTAACTTACTTTTATATTTTTACTAGAGTTGTTTCATCTGTGGTAAGTAAGTATAATTATGTTCTTCAACAAATTAAAAAAAATAATAAATTTTCTATTTATTTCTGTGTAGGGTTAATTACATGTTATTAAAATGTAATCATAACAAAGTTATTCATTAAGTCTATTTTTATTAGGATGAGATTGAAAAGATTGTTGCTCAAATTGAAGAAGAAGAACGGAAAAGAAAGGAAGTAGTAATTAAAGTTGTCTCTCCTCCATCATGTCGCTCTAATTTTTCTTTCACAGCCCACCCTGAAAAAGATGAACTAATTTTGTTTGGTGGAGAATATTTCAATGGACAAAAAGTAAGTGAAATATTATTTTACAAGTACAATTAACATTTGTTGGTTTGTTTTAGTTAAAATTTCTGAACGTTGATGATGAACTGATTATACTTAGGTATAACAATCTATCAATAAAATATGTTAATGATATTTGATATAATGTTCAATATGATTAATTAAAAAAAAAACATAAATCTCCACCTCTCTTTTTATTCATTATATCAAAATGTTAATGGCTTAGTTCCTAATTGAACTTGGTAAAAAAAAACTTTCAACAAGTATTTACGGTATAATCTCTGTTTGATATAGATAAATCTATCGCCTGATCTTTCTTCTTCACAATTTGGCTTGACTGTTTAATATTTATACACAAGATAGGGCTCTTCAGACAAGCAATAAAATATCTTATGGTGGCGTATTATGGGCTATTAGTATCAACAGAACGCCATTGAAGTCATTGAAGCATTATTGCTCAGAATTTTTTTACTGTGAACCGAATTGCATACAATTTTGGAATTAGGTTCATCTTACCCTTAACTTCAAAAGTGAAGATGATTTGAACTCTGCAACCACCCTGGGGGTGGTTGCCACCCCTTCTCGGTGGTGAATTTTTTTTTTCAAAAAATAACCTCGGATATTGATAGAAGGCCTAATTTTAAGCACAAAATCATATATAAAGTTTTTCGAAAAATCCAATACTTTTCAAGTTATTGGCAATTGAAAATTCGCAATTTTTTCACGTTTTTCATCGGTTTTTTGCAAATATCTCCAAAAATATACGTTTTATCGAAAATTTTATAAAAAGCAAATTGTAGCAGGTAAAAAAATGAACAATTTAGTTTTTTATAAAGTATTCTAAGTGCAATATTAAGCTAGATATTAAAGATCAAAGCAGTTTTTTACTTTGTCTGAAATTTAATCGATGTGGTCAATGCCATGTAGCGGCGAGCAGATGCATTTTTGGCATTCTAATAAAAAATGATTTTGTAGTGCTTGAAATAAGCTTTAAAATGAGCACTATTAAAAGTCTTTTGAACGTAAAATAAGTGAGCTGTATTGCAAATAAGAGGAGCATCTAATGTTTTTTCTTTTAAATCAATGGGTTTCATAAGTGCCATTTCCACCAAAATTAAAATTAATCGTATTCCGCCTAGAAATAACTTGACTATGAAGATTTTGATAGATTGTATCAGTTTGGCTGCTTCAGGACACATATTTTTCAAAAAAGTCACGATTAAAAAAACAACAAAAAATTTAAAATTTTTAAAAACCACATTTTTTTCATAATATCTCAAAAATGACGACAGATACGTATAAAAATGTAGGGATAAAAAAATTTAGGTATATTTTTGACAAACAATTTGGTTTTTTGTTTTTTCTGTCAAACAAAAATTGACGGAGATATGATTGTTTAAATAGCACGTGGCAGCGCAATCACAGCCTCTCTTAAGCCCTTTAACCCTTCACCGTTTTAGAAAAAGTGTTTTTACGATATATTGCAATAAAGGATGTTGTAGCTCTCTTAATTACCTTTACAATGGTTTTTTATAAATTGTGATACCATGAAAATTGAAGGAGTTGTGGTCCGAAAACTTATCATATTTTTTTCTACATAGTAACTGAAGATTTCAGAGTGTGAATATTTGGAGCAATGTAAAAGTACGCAGTATAATAGAGACCCAAAACTATTGTAATGTGTAATATACTATAATTCATACAATTTAATTAAGAAAATTAAAATTGACCTTACTTCATAGGGTGAAGAGGGTTTAAAAGCATCTTCAAAAGAATACTTGTGGAAGCGATTTTTTTCCAATAGCTTTTCACTAATTGCGTATCTGTATTTGAAAAAATGCGCTATGAAAGTTTTCTCAGAGCTGCTACGAAAAACACTGCCGTAAAATTATCATCCTTAGTTCCAACCGTTGGTGCCATAAATGAACATACTAAGAGGGTTTATCTTCAAACCCAGATTTGGCTTGGCAACAAAAACATTCATCCAACGGATTGGGGGTGGGTAATGAATGACGGTTTATTAAATCCACTTAAGTCTATAGATCCACCTGCACCACAAGAACTCCTGTAAATGATTTTTTGCAACTGCAAAAACGGATGTGGAGCGTCTTGCGGATGCAGAAAAGTTGGTCTATTTTGTAATAGTACCTGTGGAACGTGCAGTGGAGATAACTGCCAAAATAGCCCTCCAATTCAGCCAGAAGATGTTGAATGTGACAGCGACTCCGATATTGAGTCATGAATAATAATATTATATTTTAATAATAATAGTACAATTTTATATAATTTGTTAATATTTTATTCAATAAATGGCAATTTTTTACTCTAAATTAAATTATTTTTAAATATGTAATCATATATAATTACTGTTTTAATTTAGGGGTAGTTTTAAGGATAGAAAAGCTTAAGAATATGATAATCGTTTTCGAGAGTGTGAAATAATATTTAAATCCTTTTCATTTTATCAAAAAAATTTTTTTAACAATTTTTTATCAAGTGGTAGTTTTCAAGGGTTGAAAGGGGGTTAAAAATTTGATAATTATTATAGAGAATATAAAATATTACTTACTCTATACTTACATCTTTTATACTTACATCTTTTTATGTCATAACAAAGTATTTTTTTGTGATTTTTTTCAATTTAGGGGTTGTTTGCAAGGGTTGTAAGATTTTCAAGGGGTTGAAAATGATTTTAATATGAGGTAATTGTGTTAGAAAACACTTTAAAATTTCACCACTTACTATTAGACATGTTTTCTAGCGATAAAATGGCTCAATGTCAATTTTTCCATTAAGGGGTTGTTTACACCCCTTAAAAATAATAGGCGGAGTTCAGATCATTTTCACTTTTGAAGTTAAGGTTAAGATGAGCCTAATTCCAAAATTTCATGCAAATCGGTTCACAGTAAAAAAATTCTGAGGTAAGACCGTATTTTTCGCTTCAATGACTGCACTATAGAATCATTGAGGAAGGCCTTAAATAGCTTGAAGGGTTGAATTTACCTTTGTAACAGATCACTCTTTATTTTAACTAACATTACTTGTCTTTTTGACATTTTCCAAATGTATAGCATAGCTTTTATATTTTTTTGAAATTGATTAATGGTAGCTGACAACTTGTATGTATATTGAACCAATCACCCTGCGCTATCAATAGAATTACCTGCAACTCTTAAGCAAATTCTTAATTATGTAATGTACGAGCAGTTAGAAATTGGCTATCTAGGAAAACTTATTCTTAAGTAAATGTACATAATGTCAATCAGTCTTTTATTTCTTTCTGTCGGTCATTTGGATTGGTTGTTTAAAAGAACTGTCCCTTGAGGAGAGTGAGCCATAGGACATTTCCATAGTGATTTTCAGCAGAACTAGCTGAACTTGTCATTAAGGGAAAAACAATACACTGACAACATAAATATTCACCCTTATATATTTGAAGTATTTAAGGACTAAGAACAGATTGCAAACATCTTATCTCCATATGCAACAACAAATACATAAGCACTGTCGATGAATCCTTGTTGTTAAATCCAAAAACATTTTGCGGTTTTGATAAGGATAAAAGAAATTATTGCAATACTCTGAATGAGTTTTAATATAATAATATGACCACGAATAAGCCATTTCAGATTAGCAACGTTTTCATTTTGTTCTTTGCTTCAATTTTCAAAATGCCTTCCCTGGAACCTCCCCAATCCCAGCAGCAAACTAGTTTCTCTTTGTCTATTTGGAGGATTTCTACTCTTGAAATAGAGAAGTGCTGTGTATTTAATACTTCTAAGGGAGAAGTTCCAGATGGCATTCTGCCTTATTTCTTGAAATCTTGCAGGGTATTACTGACTTTCATCCTATGTATCTATATAAATTGATTTTTGGCCACTGGAGTCTTCCCTACGTACTTGAAACAGGGTTATATCTTGCCTATTTACAAGTCTGGTGACTGCAGCAATATCTGTGGTGATACTTCCTGCTGTCTCAAAGATATTTATACTGAATGTCCTCAATTTTGAAATAGGAGGTAAGATAATCTGTTAACAACATGGATTCTGTAAAGGGTGTTGAACTAGAACTAATCTAGCCTTGCTTCAAGATTATGTTGTATCAGCATTTTCAAAAAGGATGGACTTTGTCTATCTTGATTGCTCAAAAGCTTTTGACCAATTAGTCACGGCCGCTTTATCACTAAACTGGAAACTTTAGGAGTCTCTGGAGCTGTGTTGAAATTCATAAACTTCTATTTGTCTAATCGCTCCTTAAGTGTTAGACATTTCTCAGTGCTTTCTGACACAATCACTCCAAAATCCGGTGTAAAAATCAAATCAAAAACCAATTTATTCAAAATTAAACAAAACAGAGACATAACAATAAACAGTAGAATAACATTTCCCCGCAAAGACTATCCATAGCAGAGTGTACCTCTGCTTGGTCCTCTTCTATTAAAAAATGTTAGAATCAATGAAGTACTGGACGTACATTTTTTGCTATTTGTGGACGACCTAAAGTTGTTTTATGGAATTTGCTTTAAAAATGATTAAATACTTTTACAGTTAAATTTAAATAGACTTTATATTATAATTGGTATTCTATAAATTGTATGGAACTAAATAAGGATAAATGAGTAGTACATAGTTTTTTTAAAACTTCAATAAATCAACCAATTCATTACCGTATTCATTAAATTACCAATTCATTAAATTGATTACTGTATTGGTGAGTGTAGATGAATGAGTGTAGTCATTGTTACTAAGATCAACTGTTCCTTAGAGAGAGCTATTTATTAATAGCCCAATAACCAGGGCAACTAAGGGACTTCAACATTTTTACGTGAAATCCGAACCACATAGTATTGTTCTGATTTTCAGCTCACAACAATACTAACTCCTTCTTCCCTAACTCAGACAAAACTAACTCAGCATCTTCCCTACACAACATCTGAATCTTGACTCAACATGGACTTACATTATCTCATGTATGGGTGGGCGGGTGAGTCAATACCACTGTACAAGAAAGGGTGGACAGGTGGGCCATTTCCACTGTACAGATGGCCCAGTCTAACCGTGCTAGCAAACTCGACTATACTAACCGTTCTCACGATGTAGAACTATTTCATTTCTGTGTCCAAAGATTAATAAATCGGGGAAAATCTCCATGTCGAGCGGACGCCCCAGATGACTGGGCATAGAAAATACCACCTACAATCTCCTCAACACTTTGTTCCTAAGAAGCTGGGTTTACAGCACTGTGTCACTAGTGATTACATCAAATATTGGTTCAGTTTATATCATAAAACATTTTCTAAAGTTTTTGTAATGTTTGATTAAATATTAATTTACTGTTAAAAAGGATATATTTGTACAGTGTAAAGTTCTGTTTGTATTCTCCAGACACTATTATACAACGAGTTATTTTTGTACAATATTTCCCGCGCTGAGTGGACATTGGTGAAAGCACCTGGAGGTCCGCCGCCTCGCTGCTCCCACCAAGCTGTTGCCCTTTCGACAGGCAAGGGTCAGCTATGGGTATTTGGAGGAGAGTATGCGAGTCCCACTCAGACACAATTCTACCACTATCGAGACCTTTGGGTGTTCCATTTTGCTTCAAACTTGTGGGAAAAAGTCAGGTTGGTAGTTAAATATTAGATAACATGACTGATTTGTATTTTTTTTTACCTGAATGTCTGGTAAAGGTTTTTATTTCTTGGTTTTTCCTCTTTTTTTACAATTGAAGGAAAACAGATTTAATCATCAATAGGTAAACCTGAGAGTTTCCTCTATCATGTAATCTGAAGTTATGCCTGATTTGTTTGTCTGTTTCATTGAATTCATGTTCAAACATTAAAAGTGAAGAAAACGTTATAACATTTAGTTATTACATATATCACCATTTAGTCATATTTAAATTATTTTTGTATAACTGGCCTACGAAGAAAGTTTTACATTTTTTAAATATAAGCATACATTTAGTTATACCTCAAATTGAAGTTCATTAACCCTCCTGTTGTTTATTGCCAATGTGTCGGCAATTCAGTATGTCTCGTAAATGTTTATTGCCGATGCGTCGGCAACTGTGCAGTCCATTGTTACATATGCAACTCTGGCATTATTGTTCCGTCAATAATACTCTAAGTGGTATCAATCGAAACAGGAGATGATACCGAATAATCGATAGTCGAGTATGATCGATTACACGCATCGAGAGAATTGTGATTTGTTTACAAAATAGCTGTAACAGCTGAAAAAGTCGATTTACGTTGTGTGTACATAGTTTTGTTTTTGTCCTTACCAATTTTTGCTGAGCAAAACATTTGTATATATTGTATATATTTTTAAAGTTTACTAAATTTTGAACAAGATGGCTATCCTGGATTTGTTTGTTTGTGTTATTTTATTTCCATGGTAACAGTGAAAACTTTTCTAAAACAACGAAAAAAAAATGTTTTCTTCAGTTTTGGATGCACAAAATTTTTCAAAATGATGGTATGTACATAAAACATATTGTAAAATATTCAGTGTAATATAACAAATAAAATGATATATAATAGTATGTATTTATAATAATAAATATATTTTATACTATTTTTCAAACAGTCTGGAAATCAAGCTAAATCCGCCCAACATTTTCAGGATACCTAGTGAACACTAGGAGGGTTAATAGTTGAATTCAAAAGTGCGAAGTCAGGAAAAAAGGAGACCTGCTCGGGAAATGTAACTTCTCAAGATTTTATTTAATGTCAAAACCTGTTTGTTTGAAAAGATTATTTATTTATTTAAAGCCATAAATTAATTAACTGAAAGAATGTGAGACATTTTTTTCATAACAAAATATGTCATCTTCATGGATAAGCTTCAACAGTCGTCAAAATTATATCCATAATCTTGGTCTTCTGGATCCAACTACATCAAAGGATTATGAAAATTATATACATTCACAATTGAAATTGAACAACAATCAGTTGTCATAATTTTATTGCAAAATTCATTATTTTAACAATATGTATTATCTCATTCAGACAAATATAGAATTACATTCTCACTCTTGTTCATGCATAAAATGACAAAATAAATGCAGATTCAGTAATACATACATATATTTAATTGTTCTAATTTATTGTTCCCAAAGGCATGACTTAAACTCAACCACCGAATAAAACACTTTAGTCACCAAAAAGCATTTTAGTCAGGATTTGAATTGTTTTTGTTTGGTGATTTTTTTTTACTTTCTGGGAGCAAGTTGATTAATCTGACACCAGCTTGTATACGTTAAAATGCTGTTGTTCTGTGTTGCTGAATGTGTTAACTGTCTCTGCCTCTTGTACTGTACCCGTGAATGTCTGCACCACACAACAATTTGCAACAAAATCTGTAATACAGAGTCTCATCGAGTATGTAAAGGCAGGGCAAAGTCAGTAGCTCCCTGAAAGCATCATGACATGACTCTATAATTCAATTTTTACATAGTTCTGATGGCTTTCTTTGAAGTCTAAAATCTCTCCAACGTCACTTTGGCACAACTGCCCCAAACACATATTTCATTGGACAGCGATCCTATGATACACCAGTCGCTTCTAGTTTTACTAAAAGAATGTTGTGCCTAACCAAATTAATATTTTTTTTTAATAAATGAAGCCCTATTAATTTACTATTTTCATTCATATGGTCTCCCTGCTCATGTGATTGCCTGATGCAGATGAAATAGACGCTGTAGTGTTTTAACAAAATTTAAAACTGTTTGGATTTTTTAAAAATTGAATAGTAAAACTTGAGCATATCTTTTGACTTTCGAATACCTTTGTTAAGCCAGTAATTTTCCGATATACTCTTTTCTTTAATGCATTTAAATGGACAAGTATCATCATGAGAAAAATAAGAATATTAGGTTTTTTATGGCACTTTATAAAGTAAGTGTTCTGTCTCATCAATTAATGGATTTGCTTTGTTTTTTCTGTGAACTGCTTTTATAGCTTTATGTAATCTTATAATTGTATATTATAATTTCTTATTTCATTAAAATGTGTCCTTTACCTTATTTTTGGTGCTATTGTATTTCATATATTAGCTCTTGCTGATTTATTTGAAGTTTTCTATTTTCCTCCTTTACATTAAATATCATGGTTACTTTTTTCTATTAACGATACTGTTCTGAAGGTTGTTAGTTTTTAGATTTCTCAAACCTTTTTATTTAGTTTAGTAATTTATTATGGTTACTACAGTATGGATGTAATTCCAATTCTTTATTCCTCCCTATTTTATCATTTACTGTATTATGGATTATCAATTTCTCATGTTTTTGCTGTTACTCCCAACTATAATGGTTGATACGGCTTATATGTTTTTTAAGACATTTGAATTAATATACATTTAATGATTACTTTATCTTCATGTGAATCAAGAAAATTTTCATCTTTGATATTTTTCTGTTGCACCAAGGATGTGGCACTCTATTAATTTTCACAGCCACATTTTTCATTCTCCACTTGGCCATTGTGTTACTTTTATATGTATATTTAGTTAGCCTTTTATATCAAACTTATGTACTATCTAAACATATGAGGTACAAAATACTATTTTAAAATTTATTTTTACTTTTCATTAGTGCTCCTGGCGCTCCTTCATCTCGAAGTGGACATCGAATGGTTTGTGTAAAGAAACAGCTGATAGTATTTGGTGGATTCCACGACAATTTAAGAGATTACAAATACTTCAATGATGTTCACAGCTTTAACCTTGAAACTAGAACTTGGACAAAAATAGAACCTACTGGTAATTATTATTTTATAATAATAAATTAACACTATTTTAAAAATATAATTGATTTTTTTATTTTCATTTTTTAGTAATTAAAACTAGTACTGGAAGATGAAACATATCTTCCATTCTTAACCCATTCTATTCAATTTGTTTACCTGTTTGCCCCGAGCTCTTATTTATTTTGATATGTTCTTAGTGTACAGCAGCTGTTTAGTAGTAGTTAGTGTAAACCGCATCAAAATAGTCCGATGACATTTTAGGCAGTATTGCCATATTGTTTCTGAGAACCACCAAACCACATGTATCGTCTATGACAAGTATGCATATGTTCAATACTGTCAATTTTCATTGGCATTTTGTGTATAAAACAACTGAATGATCATATTCAAAGACCTTTAGAACGTAGTGCTAAAATTAACTATGGTGTGTATAATCATGTAATTTGTATAGCATTATAGTAATAGATATTTTATACTATGTAGAAAGTATTATTAAATAAAGTTTATCAAGTGAAATAGCTGTTTTTATCTGTAATTATATCACTAAATATATATAACCAAAATACGAGCATTATAACACAAACATGTTAACTATTTAGAAAAGACGTCAGGTATCACGACAAGACTGTGCAGTAGAATGTAACGTCATATGGGTTGTTTAGTCTATTAAATACTGGTAACTAAATCCACAAATTACATAGAAGCATTCAGCTGAATAGTTAAGCAAGTTATTTGCCACATCAGCTGGAATTAAAATTATGAGAATTAGAACAGTATTTATGTGTTTATTTTTGCAATTTCGCCAATGTGACGCCATTGGAGATGTCCGTGATACTTACCGACTTCTTTTCTATGTACCGTGGTTTATAATACAAATGATAGTGTTTGTTTACTACAACAGATGATTAGACAAATCATCAATATTTTCATCAAATTTATATTTGACAACATTGCTGGCGAGAAGTAAGGAGGGGGCTTCACATGCCCCAGCTATCATCAGACTATTTTGGTGTGGTTTACACTAGTGTAAGTAATAATAACACTATAGTCCAGTCAAGGAATGAGGTGTAGAGTGCGTGAGCAGGTAACTAAACGATTCCTTCAGAAACTTGTTTAGGGGGCTTAGGTTGTTAACATACCAAAAGTCCTGACTCCTAGGTGATGAGCGGGGGGGAGGAGGGAGGTAAATGTACGAATTATGGATTTTTCGCTTATATCTCGAAAACGGTGCATCGGAGAGAAATATTTTTAGATAATAAAATAGAGTTCTTAAAATTATCTAAAACTTTTATATCATATGTTTTTTTCTAATTCCTAACCGTTTTCGAGCTATACCCTCGGAAAAAGTTGAAATTTACAAAAAAAATCAATTTACGTCAAAATATTCATAAACATTGCATCATATTGTCTAAACCTATTCATGAACAAAAAGTATGAATAGGAAAGAAGTTGTAGATTTTTAAGTTCCCTTTTAGAATATATATATACACATGCTGATTAATGTCCAACCCGCCTAAAGTTACAGCTATTTTAAAACTTGTATAGCATTTTGCAATTTTCAGAAAATTAGTTTGTATATCATATTCTTAACCCACAACCTTTGTTTGTTCATCTAATAACATATATGGCCACTTATAAGCAAGTTATTAAATAAAGTAGAAAAAATAATGATGATGACAAATTTCACACTTTATTCTACAGATAGTTTCGTTACACCAATACAATAATAATTGTAAACCCCATTGTTCTCAATATATTCCTAATGTTTTACTCTCAACTTTAAAAGTAATCAAATTTTCATCCTCTTTGAACTTGAGGGCCCAGGCAATGATTGTACTTCCATGGCATCTTCTTCCTCAGTAGCGGGTGACTCTTGCTGAATGGGCTCTACATCGTCTTCATTGTCCTCATCGTCAACAGGCACACTGTTCAGGCACTTCCCTTGACAGTGGAGGCACGCTGCAGAACAGGTGAGCATCGCTTTTCGGCAGCCACATTTTCCAATTACACAATCCTTGGTGCAGCGGCAAAATATAGTTTTCAGAAGAACCTCTGGTGCTGGTACCGATTTTCCATTGTAATTGCCACCAGGGTGTCTCCTACACGTTTCCACCCCCAATCTTGAGGGGGCAGCTCATTACCGAGCCACTGCTGCACTTGGTGGTAGGTTCGCCGAGAGTGCTGTTTAGCTGCATTCTCTGTTGGAGGTAGGGAGCTGATTTCAGGCTTCATATTTGCCACTGACCTCGTATAGGATTGGAAGCGGTACTGGTTAAGGGAGGTTTGTTTTTTTGGTGCCTTATACCACTTCAGAAAGCACATCTCCCCAGCCTTTTCAACCTGGTCGTAAGTAGAGGAGGGGTTAGAAAATGTCATTGCTGCTTGCTGGATGATTTCTGACTCCAAGTACAATTTAAAGAAGCCCACCTTGCTTCTCCTGAAAGTAGCAGAAGTTGTGTCGCATCCGGTAAATGAATGAAGGAACAGGATGTGTTCAAATCTACGGTGCTGCATCTCTTGGGTGGACAGTACTATTGTTTTGGTTTTCCCTTGTCCGGGTTTCAGCATAAAGATATCTCGGGTCGGGACACTTAGTAGTACTCATTGCAGTTTCAGGCACACAGGACACTTAGTAGTACTCATATATCATGGTTTGTTGTAAGTTTTAAAAACCTGTTTCCCCTAAATGTATGTTTAATATTAAATTTCTTGATCCTAGGCACATTTGACACACACTAAACTAAACTAACTTAGGATATAATCATAACTAAGGATAAAACATAGCACAAAACTGAAAACTTGAAAACTTAGGTATTGTTTACACTTCAAAATGTTTGTAAACAAAACTAACCTTTATAAAGTAAGGGTAACAAGAACCAGCTGACAGTCCATTAATAGAAGACAAGGAAATCAGTGTTACCAACCTAAAAGTTATAAGCATTAAAACTATTATTACTATATGAGATGTTTGTCATTCGGACAAGCAAACTAGTGAAAGTTGGCCCTCACAGCAGCGTAAAACCATGGAAACTAATTTTCATTTGATTTGTTACCACGCAATAAAGTGACATAACATTATAAAAGTATATTTTTTTAAAATCAGTATAAAACAAAGAATATTTTGGGCCAGTAAAAAAATAATTATTATTGAACTTGTTTTTATTGAAAAATTACTTAGTTTTAATTTTTTATATAACGCTTAGCACCGATACGGATAATTGGCGATTCGGTTAATCGGCGTTCTATTGCATACAGCTCTTTTAATGTTGTTTTCAAGTATTAAATTTAATTGACTAACAAATTGCTGATATTGTTATCTGTAATTTAAACAAAATACACGAACAAAAGTTTTGGGTTAAGAATATGATATACAAACTAATTTTCTGAAAATTGCAAAATGCTATACAAGTTTTAAAATAGCTGTAACTTTAGGCGGGTTGGACATTAATCAGCATATGTATATATATTCTAAAAGGGAATTTAAAAATCTACAACTTCTTTCCTATTCATACTTTTCGTTTATGAATAGGTTTAGACAATATGATGCAATGTTTATGAATATTTTGACGTAAATTGATTTTTTTTGTAAATTTCAACTTTTTCCGAGGGTATAGCTCGAAAACGGTTAGGAATTAGAAAAAAACATATGATATAAAAGTTTAAGATAATTTTAAGAACTCCATTTTATTATCTAAAAATATTTCTCTCCGATGCACCGTTTTCGAGATATAAGCGAAAAATCCAAAATTCGTACCTTTACCCCCCTCCTCCCCCCGCTCATCACCTAGGAGTCAGGACTTTTGGTATGTTAACAACCTAAGCCCACTGAACAAGTTTCTGAAGGAATCGCTTAGTTACCTGCTCACGCACTCTACACCTCATTTTGGTTCATTTATTGACTGGACTACTATTATAAGTTGCATTTAGATTCTAGATTTAAATTTTATGTGACAGGATGGTAATAAAACAACTATCAGCTAAAAGAATGTGTATTTCAACATACTATGATCTTTCAGAACAATCTATCGAATGAAAGCTAGGATTTTTTAAAATTAAGTTCTTCCTTTTCCTTCCTGTTACTGCAAACTGCACAGTCTTTAGTTTTTTCTTTAGGTTGAGCAGTAAGGAAATGAAGCTTCTTGTTTGGTATTTCTTCTTTTTTAAGAGTTGAAGGATGACCACACTTCAAACTTGTTATGTTGCAGATGTTTTCAATATGTTCAGTTATGAAGGTCTCTCTAAATTTCCTGTACTAAACTGTTTTCTGTCCATGGTTTTGTTTGTCCGTGTTGTACAGAAGAAACCTGTCAACATGGACCACTGCTACATCCAGCAGTAAAAAAAAATGTTTTCCACTATTTTAGAGATTTGTAGAAAGATTTATACGATTTAATGATCGGCAAGGGCCAAGTACTTATTGTATTGACAAATAACTGATGGTGAGATGTTAGGTTAGCTGAGTCTTCTTTTCCTTTCTTGAGAAAATTTCAACATTACTGTTGTAGAAATGACTCAACATTACAACATCACGCTTATTTTGCCAAATTAATACAGAAGTGTTGTTTTTGCAACAGTAAGCCTTGGTCTCTTATTTTATCAGTTTTAATTTTTATTTTTTTATACTTTCAGGCAAGCCATTTTTATTGGTCATCACTGTTCCGATTAAGTGCAGATTCATATTTTTCAATTCTTGTACAAGTTGAAAACTAGTGTAATATCTATGTGTAAAGTAAAACACTTTATACTTTACACATGGTATATACTTTACACTTTATACTTTACAGAGTGGAAGCCTGAACTCTGCACGTGTGGTGGTATTGGCCCAACCAGCCACCCTTACTCATATGGTGGTTTAAAGATCATATAACACTTAAAGATCATATAACAGGACCACCTGATTTGGAAAGAGTCGATGAATTGAAACATCTGGGCGTGTTTCTTGACCAAAATCTGACATGGAGCTGTCATATAGATAACCTCTGCTCAAAACTAAGCTGCGCCATTTTTGCCCTTAAAAGAATTAAAGCAACTGCTACATCATCTGCCTTAAGGATTGCCTATTTCGCCCTTTTTGATTCTCATCTCCGATATGGAATCACTCTATGGGGTGGCTCCTCAATTGGCAACCTCCAGAGGATATTAATTCTTCAAAAGCGAGCAATAAGAATTATGGCTGGTCTCTCTCACCTCGACAGCTGTAGAGAAGCTTTTAAAGACCTAAAAATCCTTACTGTTACCTCAATGTATATAATCGAGGTCATTATTTATGCTTCAAAACAAAACCTGTTAAGAAATGAAGAGGTGCATGCATATCAAACTAGAGGAGCTCAGACATATCACCTTCCAGCCCACAGAACCACTATCTACACCAAAAAGCCATCGTATGCTAGAGCCAAGCTCTTTAACGCACTTCCCAAGGACATTAATAATAGTAATCTGAAGACACTGAAAAGACAACTACATGACTGGCTGGTGGAGAAATCAATCTACAGCATGGAAGAATTCTATAGTACCATTGACCTTTAATTTTTGAAATTTTCTTTAAATTTCCTGCACTTGAATATGTGACCAATTACATTTTTGTTGTTGTTGTTTTAATGTTATATTTTGTGACAAATATTTTGTTCTCAATGATCATGAATAAAGATTTCTGTATTTCTGTTTTTATTTTTATTCAGTGTAGACTTACAAGGAGGATATATATTTTCTAGCTAATTACATACAATGAGTCCTATCAGACTGAATCAAATGGTTTCATCAGCATGTTGCTTTTCATAAAAAAATTAAAAAAATAGCTGTGAATATAAATAAAAATTAATTTAAAGACTTGTAATACTATGTCCAACATTTTACACCCAAATATTGAAAGTGGAGATAAATTCAGTAATTCAGCAATTATAGGATTAACTGTAATGATTGTAATATGTTTTACATTAGGTCAGACTGTACATTTTAGCAAAAGATATAAAAACCATGTCTCTGCTTTTAAAAATAAGAAACTTGAAAGATCTAATGTAGCTAAACACCTTCTGAATTGTACCCACAGTTTGAATAAAATAGATGAAATTGTAGATATTCTGAAAGTTTGTAAGAAGAGTAGGATTATGAATGCTTGGGAAGAGTTATTTATTTTTAAAGAAAACTGTAAGGATCGCGTCTAATGAATGAACAGGTTAATTTTGATTCAGAAATAGTTTTTAATACTGTATTTTCAGCAATTAAAAAAACAGAAGTAACAACCAGTAGGAATTGGGGAATAATATCATAGCAGCCACCATTTTGACGATTCCAGTCAATGGGATCACATGATCATGGGCCTATAAATTGAGTTTTTGAACACAATTTTCCATTCTTTTGTGAATCCCTCTGGTCTGAGAAAGGTGAGCGTGGTTCATCGAAATCGATCACCATAATATTTGGGCATTTTGTACTTATATTGTAATATATTTGTGCATTTTGTGCTTATATTGCAAGATATTTGTGTTGTGTGGCGTTTGCTTATACTGTAACAATTATGCAACAAATATTTTTTTTATAGTTTTTAGAGGACCAACAAAATACTATTTAATTATTTTATGAATAATTCCTTTTGATGAAAAGCAAATATTGGCCTAGGCAACATAACCATATATGGAAAATCCATTTGTTCTAATATAACAATGAAATAGACACTGTCAGGTTGCCCTATTTATTATGTACAACGATCTCTTCCTCCTCCATTACAATTTTTCATCAACCCCTTCTATAATGTCATCGAGTAGCAATGGCTGGTCCTAATTCTATTTTGGCTGAATTGGGGCCCTTTTTTACTGACCCTTTGTGTCTGCTAGATGTTCAGCATATTGTAAAACCAAAATGATTGGTTGAGAATGAATATTTTAGATTGGGGGAGGGAGAAGTAGTGTGATCATCATTATTCGACCACGAATTATATTCTTCCTTGGCCGTGTAAAACCAGGATATAACTGAGAATTTCAAAATCTTACTCCCACAGTCATGACCCTCTCACCCAACCACCTGTACATGTTCAGTGGTATTGACTCACCCACCTACCCATACACGTACAGTGGTATATACCCACCTGCCTACCCATTTACGTGCAGTAGTAGAGTAGCCACCCTGCAATAGTTCCCAACTCAGTGGAATGGAATCAGCACACTAATGGACAACTAAATCCCAAGACCCTCCAATCTCAATATCAGATAGATCACGAACCACTTCCTTCCCACTCCTCAACTATCGGTAAACTTTAATTTGTACTGCTGGTGGAAAAAAACTGAATTAAAATATGTGTATTGCTCTATAAATATACTCTCTCCACCACTGCTAACTAACCACAACTTGTTGAAGCTGACTACTCAGCTGAAGAAAGTGTCCGTAGCACTAAAAATGTTTGTTATGTGTTTGTTTTTTTCTTTTTTCACTGTGTTAGCGAACTTTTCTTCTCAAGTTAAGTTTCTGATACCCTATCTCTCCAATTATAACACTTAATAAAGATATTTCATTTGTTTAGGCACTCCTCCAGCACCACGATCAGCATGTCAGATGGTTCCTACACCTGATGGTAAAGTGCTTGTATTTGGAGGTTATAGCAAAGTCAAGATAAAGAAAGACACTGACAAGGGAACAATACATATGGATGCTTTCTTACTGGCTCCTGACAGTGAGTAGTACTGGGTTTTAATTACGCTCCTGATATAATTGTAAATATCAAATAGCTTGTCATTATTAAATTGATAAACAATTTAAACAAATAGTTCTCTGATAAGTATTTGTTATGGTAAGTGCTAAGAGCAGTGTAATGTGCTTTGGAATCATCAGAATGAAATCTGATTAGTCATGTCTTAACTCTACATCCCCACTTCTTGCTCAGTTATATTTATGGATTAAAAATGAAATTAAAGACATTTAATACCTATGATATGGAAAATGAATTTTGTTTCATACACGTTTTAATATCTCTAACATAGACTTTCAATAATTTACTTTTATAAAACAGTACTCTCCTTATACTTGTAAGAGCCTAGGAGTCAGAAATTACTATTTAAAGATTATTATTACATTAAATAATTGTTTTCTTAAATTTCTTATTTCCTTGATCAAGTCAAACTTAAGTCTAGTGACACTATTCAAAATCTTGTCTCTAATACACCTACATTAATCATAGTCTTATACAACTAATATCAAAAGTGTATAATTCAACGTCTAGCAAGACACTCATTTCTTGCTCTCTCAACCATCTCGACATAACTTGATGTCTGAAAACATTTATTTAGTGTTTCTTGTTAGATCAAATATTAACATACATTATTAATTGTTAAAGCAGACAGTATATATACTCTTGGGCTATTTATTATAAAAAAATTAATATATCACACATAACCAATACATGAATGTCAAATTTATAAATGGTACTTTACCCTTGTGACATTCAACTTATCTGTATCAATTAAATTTAGTTGTATGTTACAATTAACATCTATTCATATTCACAACAATTAGGGGCATGGCATCAGATTGTAAAATATAAGTAACAAGCCTTTTCTCAAGACTGTATTATAGGATGCATAAAGATTTTTAAATGCAGTTGATGTTTTCTTTGTATTTTCAAACCCATTCTCAGTAAAATATCTTAAGAAAGTACATAATCACAACAGTTTCAACCAAGTTTAATGCCAGCTAGTGCAACAGGGGTGTTGTTATTGGTTCTACTGTAAATCAGCCTTTTCAGTACTTCACAACAAACACGTAAAAGAGCAATGTAGTGCAGTAACTTTCAGCACATTATTATTCTTTTACTGGGTTCAAAACAGCTATTAGTTTTGAGTTTTGATTTTAAGCTTTTAACATTTTGCCACTCGAAAATATGGCATTAATGGCTGTCAGAAGCTAGTGTTTTACTTTAGCATTAGCATATTTAAAACATTCTGGAAAGATCTAGTCTGGCTGCCTTTCCAGCGGACAGAGCTTTGTATCATTTAACTCTTATAGAGTAAAATTTCTAATGGTGCCATGAGCTCATCATGACCTCAATTAGTCTGAATTCAACATTATGTAGTTTCAAAGGTTGGGGGCTGATTTATAAGCTGACTGTGTTTCATAATGTTCATAAATTTATATTGCACCCAACCTGTTAATCAGAACCTTACTCTTACCAATAGGTAGTTGAGTAAGAACCAAGCGTGCCGGTTGTTGTGTTAACAATTTTAGTCATGTACTTTTTTAGAGGCAATACCAAAATAATGTTTGTAAAATATTCTACTAGGAATAAATATAGAATTCATTACCGGTACTTCTTTGGTTACAGAGAATGACACTACAGGGCTCAAGTGGAAATGGAGTCAGGTGAAGCCAGGGGGTTCAAAGTATTCTGCAAGGTGTGGTGTAGCCATGACATTGGCACCGGGAGGTAAGGCATACACATTTGGTGGAGTGTTCGATATTGATAATGAGGATGAAGAAGACATCGATGGCACCTTTTATAATGATTTCCACTGCCTAGATTTGGACAAGTTTGTGTTTAGAACAGGTATTTATATAACACTCTTCGATGACTGTAAAGCCCAACATAAATGTACAAATACTCTAGATCTAGACTATGCTTCAATAAATTATTATGACAAATTTATAAATTAGTCACAAAAGGTTAAATTTGAGGCACTAGGCCTAGGGGAACACCTCATCCACCTACCTCAAATGTGACTGTGTATATCTATCTATCCAGCTGTTTAGTGGCTGAAGAAAGGGCCAGTGGCCCCGAAATGTTTCACTAAACAGTTCTTTCTTTGTATTTTGAATGTGTTCCTATCTACTGTGTACCAGTTTACCAAGTATGCTGCTTTTCTACTAAATTAGTCATGAAAATTTGTGTTCAGGCTTATTTGTTAATTGCCAATATAATACATTTCCAAATGTATCATTCCCACATGTCTTTGTAAGATATTCAGAGCAGTGTCTTTTGTAGTTCCAGATGATGAGTATGTTTCCAGGAACAAATGAGTAGATGGATCAGTGAGGAATTATCTGAAAACTAAATCCAACCCAGTTCCTTTCCAAATTAATAGATTTACAGGTTAATTTTAGGGCTTGGCCTAGGATTTCAGTAAAAAATTAAAGCAGACAAAAACAGCATTCCTCTTAAACTGGTAGAGTGTAGATATAAACGTATACACAACATGAAAACAGATCTAGTTAGTGTAATAATTTGAGCCGCTGGCTCCTGCCTCAGTCATTAAACAACTGGATACATAGTCACATTTTATATAGGTGGATGAGGTGTTGCCAACTTTAGACGTAACCAAGCGGGCGGCTGTCTTCCTAAAATGCTGCAGTGAGTCTTTGTAGTCTTGTCATTCGGTACATTGCATCAACTCAAAATTGTCAGAGTCTTCCTCAGGTTTCATAAGACTCTATGACCAGTTGTACTGGGTAAATAGTAGTATTGGGGGGGGGGGGGGCTGTCAAATTAACATAACATTTGTGGTATAAATATTTGTTATACTCTGTGGACAATACTCTTCCTTAACCATTGTTACTTTCCTAGGAACTATTTAAGTAGTCAGTCTTCTGACAACTGAGGAAAGTGCCAATGGCACCGAAAATTTGTATCTTATATTTTGTTGTGCCTTTTACACGTTTCATATGCATGTGTTTGTAGACTTAGCTCCTGTCTAAAGTTTGCTGATGCCCTATCTCTCCTATTTATATTCAAATCAGTAAAAATAAAACTATGTATTAATAACATTCGGTCTCATGTAATATGGAAAAAGAAAATGCTGACAACAAACAGTGCAGATATAATTATTCTATTTCTGAGAATTCAGCCTTTGAAATAAATAACAAAAAGGGGCCGTCGATAAATTATGTAATGCTAAAATCGGGCTCTTTAGACCCTCCTCCCCCTGTGTAACGGACTTGTATCGGAAGTACCAAACCCCCCTCAATAATTATGTAACGCTGTCACCAACCCCCCTCCAATTTTTGTCATCTACTTTCACGCAGATTTTGATTTAAGATAGTCATTGTTTTGATTTTGTTTTGTTTATTTTCTAATAGGGGGAGAATGTATTACTAACTTTAAAATATTTTAATAAAATCTTTTATTTATGGTTAAAACGGTCAAATTTTGTGAATGGATTCTAACAAATTGTTAAGGTTTAATAGTTATGTAACGCTGTAGAAACCCCCACCCTCCCCCGTAACAGTGTATAACGCTGTCGAAAGCCCCCTCCCCCCCTAAAGGTGTTACGTAATTTAGGGACGGCCCCTAAATTAATTGGTTTTGATCAATATCCATGGATCAAGAAAAAATTGAGTCAGTAAGACTGCTGGAAAATAAATTCAAGCGGGGACGGGGGTAAAGTGGCCCATAGTACTAAGTAGCTAAGTAACAACCTAACTGTACAAAGGGTCAATTACTAACAATGATATTTCAGTAATAAAGGAACTAAACTCTCAATAAAACTTGCCTGTGTGAAGAGAGGATTTGGTAATAATGTGAATGTTAATAGAGCTGATGAGTCACTAGAAAACCTATGTATAGAATGTCCAATAAAACATATGTATAAAAAAATCACAAAATGAATTTTTAAATTATAGGATTAAACATTTATTTAAAATATATTCCACTAATTTGTATCCTTTAGTTTCACTGACTGGTAAGAAAGAAAGTACTAAACCAAAGAAAAGAAGGCGTAATAAAAACAATGAAGAAGGTGAAAATAGTGAAGATGAAATGGAGTCTGAAAACGTTGAAAAGACAGTAAGTGATCTACACTTTAAGAATTTATTAAAACAACAATTATCATGATTCATTACTAAGACGCCGATTGTCAAGATATGGGCGAATGAGTGTGATGAATGTAATGAATGAGTGTGGGTATCCTCGGAAAGTATATAATATTTATAAACTCCAAGATAACCAAAGTGCAGCGAAATTAGTCTAGTTTTAGGAAATATTAAATATATAACAAAGTTGTGTTACATAATCACAAAATTTGTTACTATGAAAGCCATTGTACAGAAAAATTAATTAATGGTGTTCTGTAAAGACCACAGGAGTCTGAAAATTAACATAAAGACATACGCTAGCATAATATAAATAATTTGGCTGTACTTCGGCTTCTAAGCAAAGTTAATAGAGTAAATTTGTTAAACTTAATAGGTCAACAAAAATGCATATAATATTAGTACATTTGAAAGTTTAATGTGAAAACTTGTTTTGTAATATTTAAAAATATTATCAATAATAATTATTGTTTATTTTCAAATTAAAAACCCTGTAAAATGAAAAATGATTTAAGGGCCCATTATTGTTTAGCACAAGCTAATGAGTTAGTGCTTTTTCTAACTACTTGATGACAACACTTCGTAGCAACAATCGAAATATACCACCAAATCGAGTATCTTTCGATGATTGCACTGATGAGTGAATTGTATCGATACTGTCAAGGAGCAAATAAATGATATCACATGGGGCATAACCGACAGTAAAACATAGGCTGTCGGAATGTAGCCACGTTAATAATAGTATGCATTTAGGTGTTTAAAGAGTAAAGGAATGAGTTACAGCACCAAGTGGCGTGAGGTGACCAGAACACCACCTTATACGGATTCCACCCATCCTCCCACACACCTACGTCTGTACAAAGAACAGAAAGTAGTGTTGTTCTCTCTTTTTTACTAAACTCCTAGGCCTAGTGCCCCATCTATAACCTATAGATAAATAGTGAGAATTTTGTTTTACTCTGTGAACTTCCTGATCCCTCCTACATGACCACCCAAAGGCCAAATAATATGTCATCAACCATTAGTTGAAGTTGTAACATTTGAAATTCTCATATTCCTGAATATATAATTAGTAGGCTTATTTTACTTTTTAAGATTGCTGATGTTTTATATCCTTTTTAAAGACTGACCTAGTGCCTTCTAACTAGAGGTGGCCAAAAGAACTGGAGCGGCAAAATCGTTCTGATCCCTGGTACATTCCGGAACGGTTCCAATATGCGAGGCTACAAGTTCCAAGTTCCAATGATGGTTTACGTTCTGTGTGTGTATGGATGTGTGATTGTTCTGAACATAACGAGTAGTCTACGTTTCGAAACGGTTATTATCATGCGGTACTACAAGTTCCGATGTCGTTTTCGTTCTGCCTCCTTACGAATAGGTAGGGTGAGCGTTCCAAAGCTGAAGTCATCAAAATGTTAGAGAACTTGTATATGTAAAAATAACTCAAAGCATATATAAAATATAGGTAATTATTATAAATAAAACAACTTGAGATTTTATTGTATTTAGAAATAAATTTAAACTCTAACATGTTTTAATTATTTATTTTCAAGATAAATTTTAATAGCTACATCAGTTTGATTAAGACTTTAATAAATAATATATAAAATAAATATTGTTTGTTTTATAAAATTAACATTTAATTTTAAGAAGTCTCTAATTTGTAAATGTTTCTTTTAATTATTTTATAAATAATAAAATAATTAAATATTCATAAAAAACCTCCATTGTATTTGTCACCCATTACAATTAATTATTGTTACATTATGACAATAAAAAAGTCATGCCGGTACGGAACAATTTACTCATTCAGTATCGAATCATGTCATCAGAAGTTGAAGCCCGTGCTAGGAATGGTAACTGCTAAAATAACACGTTCTGAGTGTGGTACGGAATGAACGGAACGGTTCTCATTCTGGAACTGCCAAGCACACCACTTCTTATGACCTAACTTATCATAAACAGAAGATTGATAGTGTCCGTCCTAATGGTCCGTCAATATTAATTCTATTTGCATGGGTATTCCTTTATTAAATAATTTTAATAAAGAAATAACCCATACAAATAGAATTAATGTTGATGAGCAATTTCAACATAAAAATTCTCATAATTTTAGTCTTACCATTTTTTGACAAAAATATAAAAAATATAGTATGATTGGTATGCATTCAGGAACCGTCAGTGCAGACTTTGGCAGATGATGGTGTTTTCAAAGTGACTGTAGGACCTTCACTGGCAACTGGTAGTTCTGATGTTGTATTCAATGATGATGCCACCCATTCTAAAGATCACCCACATCCACGTATGAACTGTGGCCTTGCTGTTAAACATGGCAGTCTTTACCTTTACGGTGGCCTTTATGAACAGGGTGATCGTACATACACGTTTAATGATCTCCATACACTTGGTAAGTCTTTGCATGAAACACAAATGTTCTTCTGAAGAAAACTAAATTGATATTTAAATGCAATAAGTCAATATAGCTAACTAAAGCTTGCCGAGCTGTGTGAGAGGATGGACTCAGAGACTAATTAACTACTTTGTCTGTGGGAAGGCAGTCAGAGGTCTAATAATTTAAATGGCCTACTCAAATGTCATATTTCAATTGATTAAATATGTAATAGTTACAGACTATCTTTTTATAATTTGAAATTAGGTTGCATTAAATGCTCTTGAGAAGTTAATTTATTTATTTTAAAGCATATTCTTTTATACTCTATTAGACAATCACTAAATTTTTCAATGTTTTGTATAAATGTTTTATAGAAAGAAGAATTGAATTTCAAAACCACTCTAATTAGCAAGTAGAGTAATTAATACAAAAGTCCCTGCATTTTAAGGAGATATCATTTGAGATCAGCCAGCCATGCAAACTTGATACAACATAAAATATCAGTTCTCTTTTTAATTGCTGTTTTTTGTTACATTTGTTTTTTGTTCCATTTCAAGTTAAAGCCCACCATATTATTGTGCAACTTTTGAAATGTTTCAAAAGACCATTTCTTGTACATGTCTAGAGTTTCACATCCTGTTTAATTTCACTCCAATAGCACTGCTATGGAATTGAATGTTGTTGGTTTTTATATTTCTGATCTTTTTTTTCATTCAGCCAAGTTTGAGGTGTGTATGCAAAAGTTAAATTGAGTGTCTTCCCTTCATGTGTTACTATACTAGGCAAATAAAATAAGTTTAACTGTTTAACATGGTTTATCATACGCTTATCAGGACAAAATAAGCATGCATTATAGGGCGAGCCGGTGGCCGAGCGGTCTAAGGCATCAGGACTTTGAGATTGGATTAGAGATTGAATACGGTGCTGGATCGAATACGACCGAGGCTGGAAGATTTATCAGTAAAATTCACCTTCTACTGTACTGGTTCGCCCCCTTACTCTGTCTGAATAAGTTCCTCGCACAGATCAATAGTCTATGAGGAATGGGCAGAGTAAGGTTAAGAAGGAGATCGGCCTCTCCTTTAGAGAAAAAAAAGTTTACCTGTTTGTGTCATAATAAGCTGTATTGTGCTGCCATCATATGATCTATTTTGAATCGGAATTAAACTGAGAATGTTTTTACTCGCAGGGGAGTGAATGGAATTAAGAGTGAAATGGAGATTGTAGAGTTGCCATTTCTCACGCTCTAAGTTCTATGTATATTTTTCTTGTATTATTTTACTGTTTTGTGTTTAAACATCATAATAATGTTAGGCTGGAAACACACATGGCATTTTTCATCCGATCAGATTATTTAACAATGTCGAGCACAGAAATCTAACACTTGATACACGTTGTTCAAATTTCTTACACCGACACAGCAGCATAACCGAGAAACAGCTTTTTTTTTGTTTTATTCAACTAATTCTCTTATTAAAGAAGAAACACATTTTTTATTTTTATTTATTGAGTTTGAAATGGACGGAATGTGTAACTCCCTATATACTCCCTTGTGCCACTGCAGCGTCATCGGCAAATAATCCAATCGGTGAAACCCTGTGTCTGGCCTTACTTTTATGTTGTAAATAAATATTTAGAATCTAAAGAGATTTCATTTGATTGTGCCATTTATAATATGATATAATTGCCACATTTCATAACACTAGAATAAGTTATAGTTAAATTTGATTAACTATTTATGACAATTGAAAACCAAACGAAGCTTGAAAATTAATAAAACCTCTAAGTCTTTTGGTCTTCAATTGTCACAAATAGTTAATCAAATTTAACTATAACTTATTCTAGTGTTATGAAATGTGGCAATTATATCATATTATAAATGGCACAATCAAATGAAATTCACAAGTGAATTGATGACAATGACTTTCTTTAGTCAGGGCCAATGAGTGAGCAAGAGGTATGACCACCAAAATAGTAGGTACTCTCAGTGGTATACAAAACACATTAACAGTCCTAGATTGGGGGTTCAACAGAAATAACTTTAATGCTAAGTTTATCAGTATATGAGAAACATTGTTGTACTACATGCGTATATAAATTATAGAAGAATGTTTACGGTAAATAAAAAAGTAACTTATTTAATTACCAGATATCGCAACAGGTCAGAGATGGCTTGTCTTTCTACATTAAGTTACTGTATGTTATTAATATTTGAATGAAATAATTACTTAGTTTTGTAACGTAAAAATGTATTTTCATTAAAACAAAGTCACAGATTATTGTGCTTCAGGAACCTCTATTAGGCGAGACAAAGAAAAATGGTTTTTCAATATCATATTCTACAATATATCAGCTAATTAGGGATGTGCCAACCTGCTGCTTTTGCTTAACTGATGTAACAGTTCAATTTGCCAGTGTGTATCAGTTTAAATTAACTGATACGAAGTAACAGGAAGTCAGGCATTCAGTTACTGTTGAAACTAACCGCAACAGCCCAAACAAATTATTTTGAAGCAGTAGGATTCTGTTACACCATGAATATCAATAATTTTAAGAATTTGATACATGCACAGATGTTTAATTTAACTGATGCTAAGAAACAGCATTACTACCATCATATTATTTTGTAATTGTTCCAAGTCAATGCATAATTTAAAGAAAACATTCAATTTTATTGTAAATGGAAGCAAATAAGTATTATAAAACAGTGGGTCTTCACTGAATGACAAATACAAACTGATTTATTTAAGGCGCATCAGTTTTCATGTTTCAACAGGAAAGCAACTGTCTGTTGTGTTGTCTGATTCAAATATAAGCATTCCATTTCCTGTTGCATCAGCTGGTCTCGCGCATCAGTTACTTTTTGCATCAGTTAAATTGTATCAACTGATGCCAAGAAACTGATGCGGTTACTTTTGGTCATCCCTACAGATCTTGCTTTGTTGTGTACAGATCTTCACAAACTGGATGAATGGAAAACGCTTGTGAATTGTGACCTCACTAGTCAGGAGTGGTTTGTATCCAGTTCAGAATCGGAAAGTTCCAGCGACAGTGATGAAGATGAGAGCGATGAAGCTATGGACACTGAGTGATTTATTCATCAGGTAAATAAAAACTATGTGTACATAATGAACAGTCAAAGAGGCTATTGACGTAATTGTTCAGTAACCAAAGTTTTAACTCGCCGCTTTTATTAACCATCTAATTGATGACCGTCGTATTTTCCGACTGTTTATTACGTTTGTCAAGTGATAAAGTCGTAAATTACGACTATCAAATTTCGAGCTGTATAAGTCAAATACTATTGAAGCTATCGTAATTTTATTCATACTGACTTATTCCTCTGTGCATAAGTAATAATATATGTCATATAGTATATATATTCCTCCAAATCCAAACGCCATACACGGCATTACGTCTGGCAGATAGCGCAGCTGCTACGGCGAGACAGCTGTTTATTTACAAGTCGCGCACTACGCAGTGTCACAGTTCTTTGTTTATCTCGTGATTGTTGTTGTTTACAGTCAATTGTGGGATTCACCCTACCTCTGTTACCATAGACTACAACATTTTCATAGGCGCACTCACCAAGGGAGGAAAAGAGTGGCTGAGAGTAGTGACTCTGACTAAAATAGGCCACTTCAACTTTGTACATAGTTATGATTTTTTGTAAATAACTTTTTTCCTGTTTGATATAAATGTAAATATGTACAAAACATTTTTGTTTACAATTAAATTGTGAACATGTTTTACATTTAAAGTGTTGTGATAGCAACAATATCAATCAAGTGACAACCATTCAAAGTGAAAAAGAAATTTTTTTGAAAAAGTTTTTTTCTCAATAAAATATGGATAAAACACCACCTGAGCATGGTAAGCTCAAGTTATATTATTTATTATGATTCTGCATGTTATTGTAATAAAATTGATGTATAATACTCAGTGTTTTTATTTTTACATATATTTAATATATATTTTTGAAAAATATGTTGCGTGAAGATTACAAAGTACCCATCACTCTGGTACTTTTTACACATCACTTCTAGGGTTAAGTCAGTGCTTACTCTAAATTTTTTTTATCAATGTGTTGTCAGATTTCACTTTTTGATGTAGTATTATGTAAGGTTAAAGTCAAATTATAGAACAGTAAAAAAACAAACCTTTGACTGTTTAGGTTTTATTTACTTCCTTTAACCTTAATCCACATCTCGGCCCTTCTTGAACCATTCAGATTAAATTACTAATTTACTGGACTACTATAATATTAAATTTCATGAAATTTCCATCAAGCATCATTAACTTGTTCATTCATTCTAAAAACGTCTATGTTAATTACTACAATGCTCATTTTAAAATTGTTAATTTCAATTTCACCGAAAACTGTGATAAAAGTACTTTAACGTTCAATTACAGAAAGTCAACTTAGTGCAATTGCAACTGAAGTTACTGATGCTAGAACTTATTTAGTTTGAAGGTGAAATATGTGATTAGCCAATGTTTTTGGGGCTTATTCCTTAAAATTTGGTGAAGACTCCGACATTGATATGTACCGTAGCTCCTGACATCTACGCAGCAATACTCTTCCTGCTCGTAATCTTATTTCTCCCCAACATTGTTTTTAAAAAATGTAAGGTTCTAATGTTATTAATAAGATACTGTTGTGTAATACGCTCTTGAATAACAATTTGTTAATATTTCAAGATTTTACAGTCAGAAATGTCTGTTTATGTTTATTTAATTAACCTTGAACCGTCATAAGCATGATATTCAGTGCCAGTCCTGCTCTGTCCTGGCAAAGTGGATATCATTACAGGCTCATGAAAATCCAATATTTCTGACAGATGTAAATAAATAATCATTCCGGTTTGAAAGAAAAAAAATTAATTGATATATTTATTGAAATTTATATCAAATTGGTTATTTTTACTATTTTATTTTTTAATAAAGTAGAACAACCAATTCAAAACTCAGGATTGGTTTTCAGAAATTTCTGGAATATAGATTGATTTGTTTGGCTTAAAATGTATAATTCCTTTACATTTATGACCAAACTTCAAAAAAATCCTTGTTCACCCAAAAAGATCAAACCCCAACATTATAAATTGTATAAGATCACTCTCCAGCTCTTTTATTTACAGAAACAGCAAATGCAAAATCTGTTAAATCAATACCCCTTCAAAAACTGTGACAAGCTCAAATGCCCAACGGGCATTTAAAATCAATGGCCAAAAATGCTATCAAATACAATGCAAGCAATACCTCAGTATATAGGCCTATCTATTAATAGCCTCAGAACTAGAATGAATTAACATTGACAGGATGTTAAAATAGGCTTCAAAGACAAACCTGTTGCGGAACATGCTACCACCCACCAATCAACGCTACAGCACCGAAATAATAAAATCCCTTCTTCCTAACTCTTCACTGCTCAGACAATTGGAAGTTTCCCTCCAATGGAAGTTTTATCAAGACACTGTGCAAACGTCAGATAAAAATCCTATCTATTTTCTGATTCAAGCAGGCTTGCAAAACAGTATAATCACTACACAACTCAAAAACATACATATAATGATTAGAAGCAAGCAGTATTTAGCTATGGCAACTCTGCAACTTCCAGCTCAGGTTTACTCTCTTCTTCTATCAACCCCCTTCTATGATGAAAAAGGAAAGTGGCCTTGAAATATATCCATGAGTGTTTTATTATTTTTGTATACCCTTTGTGTGTTAACTTTCAAATAACTTGCCAAAGGAATTTTTTAAAAGGCAAGCCTGAGTAGGATATCAACAACCTTAGAAGGCAAGTTCACTAACACCAGAGTAGTAGTAACATACACAAAAATCAGATAATCACAGGAATTTTCAGTACCACTGGCACTTTCTTCAGATGAATAGAGAGACTGACATGGCTTCCACTATTACAAGGTAGGTGGCAGTGGTGGGAGTTGTACATCCATAGAGCAACACTCAGGTATTGATGCAGTTTTTTTTAGTTGGTATATGTATGAAGTTTGCTGATGAGGAAAGGGTTGAAGGGAAGTGGTCTAGCTTATGTTCAGATTATGTGGATCACGGAATTTGCTATCCATTGGTGTGCTAATTCCATTCTTCAGAGTTGGGAATTATTGGCATGGGAAGGAAGGGATCTGATTACTTTAGTGGTGCAACACTGATCAAAATTTTGGTTATGGAGAAGAGTATAGGCAGAGACAGGTTTTTCAGGATTTTGGACTTTGCAATCGTATCTATGGCCATTCATGCGTTTTCAAAGGGTTTCTCATGCCTGATCCCAACATCCTGACTTATCCTAAAGACCAGCAACCGCCCGGTTCTAATCCTTGAAACAATAAATTTTGCAAAACCTGCCCTATTCATCTCCCAGCCACATCTTTTACCAGCTCCACTACCTCCTTAACCTACAAGATAACTGGAACCACTCCTGTGATTCCACCAATTTAATTTATCAACTCCAGTGCCAGCACTGTCCTGCTCAATATATTGGCCTTCTCAGCAAAACTACATCAATACCTGAGTGTTGCTCTATGGATGTACAACTCCCACCACTGCCACCTACCCAGCAATAGTGGAAGCCATGTCAGTCTCTCTTTCTTTCTACTCACCTGAAGAAAGTGTCAGTGGTACTGAAAATTTGTGTGATTATGTGATTCTTTTGTGTATGTTACTACTACTCTGGTGTTAGTGAACTTGTCTTCTAAAGTAATTTTACTGTTATGTGAATTAATCTTTAACCCTTATCACTCGGCTGTGCTCAGTTCGTGGCCCACACACGTTCTGTCTGTCCTCGGATAAGAATATACTAGCAATGTCCCATCACCGCGGCTGTGCCTGCTCCGTGGCCGGTCTGTGTCGACTGCCAGCTCGGACGCCATCTTCCTTGTTTATTTACTGGGCTCGGATTTAAATACCTTTAAATGGACATGGCCAAGAAAATCGTGTATCTTTATTGAATAATTTGAGTGAGTTAATCGTGTTGTAAGATTCTGCAAATTTTTACTATAATCAGTTACATGTTTATATTTAATAAAATCATACTCCTAACACATAAACAATTATTTTAGAATTTTAAATTAATGTAATAGTCAGGTATGTTTTTATACAAAAAACAACATAATTGCTTTACAATATAATAGTTTTCAATAAGATACCTATTTTTTATGATACCGGAAATAAAACAATTATAAAGATTTGATTTAAAAGTTTAAAACTTGCCATAAATAGTGTAGGACTAGGTCAAATAATTAAATAGAGGGGAAGAGGAAATTCACACGGTTCAGTGGGTGACGTTTTTTGTGCTATCTCGTTATCTTTAGGGACCCTCCCACATTCCGAGTCAGGTCTATTATTGTGATGTCTCCTTTTACTGCCTGCCAGCTGTTATCACACGCTGGTATACTGTTTACAGTATAGATACGTGTCTGATTTATAGGTCAGTGACTCACAATTCCTTTGCTATCTACAGTACATTCACTGAAAGATCGTAATGTGGTGGTGATTTCTAGATAACAAAGCAATGCACCAACTATTGGTATATTATAGGATTTACCATTATAGAAAATAATAATTATTATCATGAAAGATAATAAGTAATAATCTAATAAGTAAAATTGACACTAATTGATAGATAAATATATAACATACGTAGTAATAGTTGTAAAATAATTACTCAAAATAATTTACAAAACTGGTTATATTTCGGTTCACAATACATAGCAATTACTTTTGCTTTTTTGATGTGGAAATTCTTGAAACTGCTAAAAGGTTTATTATTACACTCACATAGAAATAAACATGATGAGGAAACCGCATATACAGTAAATTACAACAAATAAGTTTATTATCGAACAAAGGAGTAATTAAAAAAATTAATAATCAGACAATTTATACATAATTATTGACTTACAGATACAGAATATTGACCTATATGTCGTAATGAAGTTATCATTTTAAATGAATCAATAAAATAAAAACACTATAATAAAATAATAAATAACATTTACAAAACTTACAAATGAACTCATGGACTATGTTTCATTCCATCCAAAAAAATATTGTATTCATTTTTTTATTGTTGACGTTGAATTTTATAATTATAATATGGCAAACGTTAATTAGTTTGTACTTACAAAGCAACAAATAAAAACATGAACATCAGTAAAAGAAATTGATGGTTAGAAAATATATGATAAAAAACTAATAAATTAGACAATCTACATAATTATTAATAAAGTAGTAAAAATAAAAATTTAAATGAAACAACATTATGATGTACCAAATCAAAATAATAAAACATTTAACAAATTATTAATCTGGTCAAAATACATTAAAACTGAAGAGCATACAAATTAAAAAAAGTTTATCATTTTTAAATTTAAATAAAACTTTACATATGAAATATTGTTCAATCATAATAAAAATTAATGTGTTTGATTATTTGAATTTCTTGTTTGTATGGTAGCTTTCAAAACATATTCCTGGGTGAAGCCCAGGGTTACTAGTACATGTTTTACAAAAAAAACCTTGTTCTTTTTCGACCTTGAGGAGTGTTTCTATCACTGCATACAGTGCAATCTCTTTTCTTTCTCCCTTCGAGTTCATACATACAGTGAAGCTTCCCGTTTAGCCTTTCGTCATCTATCTCATTTGAAGGTCGTCCCCTTTTTCTAGTGTTTTTGGTGTCACCGACTAGTTGTTGGATGAGGTTTTGCCTGAAGTTCCTTTGACGTATACCCCGTGATCCCGCATCTCTGGTGGTACTAAAAACTATGTACGAATTAACAACTGCGACTTCCAGCATCCAAAAGAACATTTTTCTCCACCATTTTATCGTCTTCCTTGAAAAACTGTATGAAGATATATAATGGTCTGCAAGGTCAACTCCTCCCATATTCTCATTGTATCGGCAGATCACCTTTGGCTTGGATATTACTTCTTCTATTCCTCTCTTGACAATTCTTTTTATTTCTTCGGTACCGTTGTCATATAGTGTAGACAGCATAATAACTTCCCTCTTATCCTTCCACTGTAATAATAACATTTTATCTTCTTTTCTGTAGGATAAAATTTGACCCCGCTTCAGTGATTTCTTTTTTTTAACACTTGTAGGCAAGCCCTTTCGACTTCTGTTTATTGTGCCAGTTAAATGAATTTCTTTGTAGTACAATGCATTTGCTAGTCCTACACTGGTGTAATATCTATCGGTATAGACTTGCAAACCTTTCAAACTACCATAGGATTGTTCCATTTTTTCAATAAGAGTGAGTACTACTCTACTTGTCATTAGTAATTCTGGCCTGACTAAAAACATATTTGTACCTTTGCCTATGTATGGCTCAATACCACATATGTAACCAGTTTTGGAGTCAGAAACTACAAAAACCTTTAGCCCCCACTTTTGCGGCTTGTCCTTATTGTAAACTTTAAAGACGACCCTTCCTTTAAAGCCTATTGTACTTTCATCTACACTCACCGCCTTTGAAGGTACATAGTACTCGCGGCATTTTTTATCCAAGTAATAAACGACGTTTCTAACTTTGGACGATCTTGAAACAGTGCCTAATGCAGGACCTTTAGGTGGGGGATTTAAATGTAATGTCCAAAATATCTGTAGGAACCTTTCCCTAGAAAAAATATTTTTAAAAAATGGCTGGTAATCTAAGACATGGTTTGAAAAATAGTCTTCGATCTCTGGCTTTATATTAAGCCCCATATTAAGTATTACTCCTAAGAATGCTTTAAATTCATTTAGAGTAACATCTTTCCATGTATGCCACATGGATTTCTTTTGTAATGGTGTACATTTTTTATTTTTTTCTGCCGCAAATCTATTTGTTTCGTTTATTATTTCTGTCATAAGTTCATCTGTGAAATATAAACTAAAATAATTTAATTCTAATGTATTATCAAAGCCATGAGGGGGTTTGAACCCACTACTTTTATTATAAACAAATTCTTTTAGACTCACGTCATTGTCTAACCAAGGCCGCCAATCGTCATTATTCACGTCTTCATCCGATTGATTTTCTTCCTGAGGTTGATCCTCATCTACATCGGAAGGCATTTCACTCTCATTATCACTGTCTACTTCCAGGGACAGTCTACCACTCACATCCACATCACTGTCTTCACAATCATCACTAACTGACGATATATCATCTTGATCAATTACTCTCCGTATATCGTCCGACCGTAATTGATCGTTTTCATCCATAGTTATATATCATATAATAAATAAAAGAGAAAAAAACAAAAATTTGGAGGCAAGAATAAAAAAACTACACAATTGATACGATCACTACACCAGCCCACTACATACTGACTCATTGATAATAGAAAAGGAGGGGACTGGACGACAGGAAACGATTATCAAGTGACGAGAAAGGAAGTTTAGTTATCCCTCTAAACATCTCAGCACAAAGCAATAACTTAAATTAAGTGTAAATATTTATAAAAATGTACTAATAAAGTACAGACATGGGCCACGTATCGCGCACAGCCGAGCGAGAGGGGGAAATCCAGGCGGCCACTACCCGTGGACAGGTGAGGTGAGCGGACATTACTTAGATATCTGAGCCGGGGTATTGACAGGAATTACGCGGGCCACTATGTATGGACAGCCGATGTGAGAAGCCAAATGGCACAATTGAATTCCTAGTGCAAAGGGTTAAAATATGTTTTTCTTTTACAGATTCTTTCTCATTAATGTGTGGAAGAAAACCATGGTGAATTGTACATAGACTCTGCATGAAGAATTTTTTTAAATATTTGAATAGTTATAAAAATAAATACTATTTTAATAAATAGCAGTATACATTTTTATCCTACTGTCTGAAGTAAGTGTATAGTTAAAAAAATATCTTTAAGGATATTAATACAATGCCACCACTAGCAAGGATAGTGCTGTAACCCACCAACTATAAGGCAAGTAAGGTTTTGTTTGAATGAAAGAGACTCAAATTAAGTTAGTAGAGTTAGGACTTTCAGTAGTTATGAAAGGAATGCAGCATACCTGGTAAACTGTAAATAGAAACATAATCGCATCACAAAATACTGGCAAGTGAAATATTTCCAGACCACTGACCCTTCTTCAGTCCCTAAACAAATGGCCAGTCTAATTTAGTAAATCAGTCTGGATAGTTGTAATTTTGTAAAAAAACAACTTTCCAACGTTCAATGATGTCTATAGGTATATATTTTTTCAAGAAAACAATGTGTATGGGAACATATATCAATATGGTCAAACCAAACTACTGATAAATCTAGGATGTTTGAAACAACCTCTATTTTGCAAGGCTAGTGCAGCTGAACCCATCAATGTTACAAGTTGTAATGTTGTTTAAAACTAAACTTCTTAATTCCCACAAATTTTTCTGGAAATCATTTTTGGGTAAACTAAGTAGGAAATATTAAAGATCACTATTGTGAGCAATTTGTCTGCATGTTAACTCTGTTTTACTTTGAGTGTGACCACTCACGAGTTAGAACATTTTAAATGTTAGTAAATCAAAATAAAATTAAAGCAATTCAATACTTGAATTAAAAATGAGTCTTTAATCGTGAACATCATGCCGGCCTCCTACAATGTTTAACTTTGATGTGTTTTTTTAATGAAACACCAACAGAGAAAGCTAAAGGGCAGTAAGTGCACTTGTAAGGCTTCTCACCAGTATGACTCCGCATGTGAACACTCATTCGAGTCTTTATATTCTTACCACATATTGCACACGTCTTGCTCTTTACCTTCCCTGTATGGACCTTAAGATGTGTAATGAATGTTGTCTGGTGCACAAAACTTTTACCACACTTTTCACATTTATATGGTCTATCTTTTGTGTGCGAGTTCATATGATCGGACAATAATTTCTGTTGACCAAAGATTTTCCCACACACACTACACTTAAACACATTTTCTTGTTTATGAACTACTTTTAAGTGATAATTGAGGTTAAAAACAGTCTTGAAGGCTTTGTCACAATCTGCACACTTGTACTTCTTCTCATTGGAATGTGACACCATGTGATCCTTGAGGTGGGAAGGTTTGTTAAAACCTTGTTTACAAACTGAACATGTCAGCTTATAGATTCCAGTATGCTGCGACTTGTGGCTTCTTAACTGACCTTCTGTCGCAAAGCTCTTCTTACATGTGTCACATTTATATGGAAAGTCTTTGGTACATATTGATATGTGACTTTTCAAACTTGATTTTGAAATAAAAGTTTGCCCACAGTATTCACAAATGAAAGAACGTATCCCAGTGTGTCTGTGGCGATGTATCTCCAGTGACACTTTCCTTGTAAAACCTTTTCCACAAGTTTCACACTGGAAAGCATAATTCCTAGAATGAGATTTCATTTGGTGGGAATAGAAAAGATGTTTGCTGGAAAAAATGTCACCACATATTTCACAGAGTGTTTGAACGGCTGTGACAATCCCATTATGCCAGTTAAGATGTCTTTCAAGTGCTGATTTTAATGGGAATCCTTTACCACAACGTTCACAATAAAAATTAAACTCATTAGTGTGTTGTTGAAGGTGCTGATTGTATGTTTTCTGTGATGATAAAATTTTGGAACAATAGCAGCACTGGAATTCACTTGCACTCTCAGATTCGCTAACAGAATGTGTAACCTCGATATTATCATTCTCCACCTGAAATGAATTAACACAATTAAAATCAGTAAAATATTAAAAGCTTGTTCTTAAGTATAATAAAACTGTTTCCCTAGATCCATATGCACCATACCACTTTAGTAAAATATCCATTAAACTGCAATGAAGAACTAGCTGAGAACCTGTAAGGGTTAATCAATTTACACAGGTAACCTTACCAGCATTTTCTGTTTAACAATAATATAGTACAAAAGATTTGAACACAATTTTTCATCGTTTTGTAAATTAAACCTGCAGAGATTTTTTTGCAACATCATATATTATGAAAGTTCCGTCTTATCCCTCTACCTATCATTAGTCTGGAGAATTTTCATTACAGTGTGTGTGTTTGCGTGTGCAACAAAGGGAGTTTTGAAGTAAACGATCTCTGATAACCAGGTACCACTGTCAATTGCTGCATCATAAGAATATTCTTTTTATGTGTATTAATTTGTATTTTCTATTGTGTATTTTTATATTGAAAGTATAATATTCAAAAGTACTTTTAGTAAACAATTCAGACTTACCTACCTTACTTACTCAGTTTGGATTAATTAATTAATCCAGTTTGGTACTTTAGATTAATTACTTGTAAAAGACTTGTTATGAACTAAGTCAAAGTAGCAGCCGTTCACAGTTGCTACCAAAGTTGATCACTTGTGGCTATCCTAGTTGACCACAGGTTCTACCTAAGCTTGAAGTTGATCATGAGTGCTACTCAATCCAATCACGGTTGCTATCAAAATTGATCATGGGTTGCTAAACCCAGCTGATCATGAATACTTCCCAAGCTCATTGCAATTGCTACCCAATTTGTTCAATGGTGGCTACCAAACTGATCATGGGTGCTCCACTAGCTGATCACAGTTGCTACCCAAGTTGATCACAAATTCTACCCAAACTAATCATGGTTTCTACCCAAGTTGGTGATTGGTGCTACCCAAAGGCCTTTGACTTCATGGAATTTCTGTGTCTAAATATAGATGTAATGGTCATATCCTAAATGTACACCATATCAATTCAAGCGACTTACCGTCTCGTACGTTAATCATTCTAAAGGATAAATTTGTAGCCATGCAACCCACCTGGGTGCTTATGATGGTTCAGCATGCTCGTCTGAACAGACGTTACAGTACTTGTAAGTCGTGAAAATGCATTCTTTGAAAGAGTCAAAGACAAAAAGGGGTATGAAGTACTCTGAGAGGATACAAAATTATTCTTCAAAAGCGCACAAATCTATTATGGTATGTGAAAATGCAATAGGGAATGTTGCACCGCCTTATGTAAACATATAGCATTCATAAAAAACTAAATTGATTCAAAAATTGAGTTATATTTTATGATGATAAAATATAAAATTATATTTTATATTTTATGAACGAAAACAGCTTTTATAAGAAAAAAAATATAAACTAACTTTAAATAAGAAAGTTGTAGTGGATTTTATGCCTAATAAAAGTATGCCTTCAAAATACAAATTCGTCCAGTCGTTCATATTATTCGAGAATTTTAAAAAACGTTTTCATTCCGATCTCTGAAATGCAAAGTTTTGATTATTAAGCCCTATTGTAAAGAAAGTACAATTTGAACAATATTTCTGGTTGATTCACTAATTACTTTGGTTATTTACAACATTTTTTACTCTGGTCAAACTTACCTGACCAACAAATATTTAATTTTCTCGCTGCTCAAAAATGTCATTTCACAGTTTGTTAATGAATTAAAATGAGGTTTTAATTTTAATTCCCAAATAAATTATCTGTCGCAACCATGATATAATAAACTATTACTGTTATAATCCTTGTTTTTTCCAGTAAAAAACTATATGCCACATGTGTACATTAAAATTAGTTTTCTTGCTTAATAAACGTTAAAATGAAACCACATTATGGACGGCTGAGTCGCCATATTGCTCTCATGGAATAATTTTGACTTTCAACCATCAAAAATCAACCCATATTTATTAGAAACGTGAAGATGTTTGAATTGTTCTGGGATTGACATGGTTAAATCTAACTTTAGACCAAATTTTAAAATTTGATTGAAGTGGGTAAACATCTATGTCAATTACGATAATTTTTTTTGTAAAAAGGAGAAGCCGATCTCCTTCTTATCCTTACTCTGCCCATTCCTCATAGACTATTGATCTGTGTGAGGAACTTATTCAGACAGAGTAAGGGGGCGAACCAGTACAGTGCAAGGTGAATATTACTGATAAATCTACCAGTCCAGGTCGGATTTGAACCAGCGCTATCTCTAACCCAAGCTCAAAGTCCTGACACCTTAGACCGCTCGGCCACCGGCTCGCCCATTGTCAGTCAGTGAGTGAACCTAGTCTTACTTTATATTAGAGTGAAATAAACTTACTGCTTTTTCCAACTCCACAAACGGTTCAATCTTCTTAGTTTGTTTTTCACAGGCAAGTGATTCAGAAACGTTGCTTTGCTCTTGTATCAACTGCTCTATTTCTGGCATCAAAAGCTGAATAGTTTTAGAGAATTGGTCACTAATTGTCTGTTTTGCACTTATCAGATTTACTTCAAGCAACTCGACAGTCTCAATAAGAGTCAAACAGCGCCTGCACATAAAACTGTTATGAACTTTTAAGTAATGTTGCAAGTCGATAGGTAAAATCTGCTCTAACTTAGTCCGCACTGGAATCCTAGTCGATGTAACGGGGAAAGTGTCATTCATATGGATGAAGTGATTGGCTGGAGTTTGAGATGATGTTGCAACATTGCACACTAAGCATCTTAACAGTACCTCTTCTGGACATGTTTCATTAGGCTTGTAAGATTTTTTTATTTCTTCCATTGATATCTGAAACAATAAACAATCATTAAATAAAAAACAAAATATTCTCTAACATAGTTTGTGTTTGCAAGAGACTAATGCTGAAGTTTTTTTTAGTCACTTGTTGTTTTTAGGTTTGGGAAGATGTAACTACTGGAAATGTAGGTGAGGAATGGTGAATGACAGACATGTGATCACCATGTTAAATTGGCGGAGCTGAAACTATATTAAATTTGTATCACAAACAAGTCTAAATATCAAGTAACGCTCTTCTTGTACAAACGTGCAGTGTAATTTGTTGTTATTTGACTAGACAATGGATTACTGCCCATTGCACTCTTTTCAAGGGAGATTACCTGGTCCTCAATCAATTGGAAAAGCCACTACAACTATTGAACATAACAATTGACAAGGTTTCTGAATTACATTCTGCTATGAGAGATCAACTTTTTCTTTTTTAATCTGAAAGATGAGTCTTAGGTATCAAAGTTTTTAACTGAACATTTTTAATAGTGTGTCCATATTAATTATAATTTCCATGCTTATGATATTAAATACTAGCTGACACCATTGCTTCGTTACAGGGTTATTCTCTGCGCTTGCCTACCCTTCCCCCATGATTCCCTCTAAACCATCACGTCAATATAAAATATGAATCTACTGCCATTCTTCTAGACGATAAAGTTGGATGGTCTAGAAAACCCTATAAGTCTACTTTAGGGGAATTTCAACACTGTTATCTCAATATTGTAAATTTTTCAAATAAATTGTACACACACAGTAACTGTATAGGAAAAAAATATATAGAAAATATGTAATTAAATGTAAACTCTTAATACATCAATAGAATAGATGTTAAACATACAAAATATACATGTTTATTTATTTACAAAACATCTGTTATTAATTTTCTCAAACCAACAGTGATGAGTGTGGATTATGATGATGTGTAGTCAGGTTACTAACTGAGTTTGACTGTTCTTCAGAAGGGCCATTTATTAAAAGCCCATGAGCCAGGGCAACTAAGGAACTTACAGCTTAACGAGGAATCTGAACCTCATAGTATTGGTCTGATTTTCAGCTAATTGACAAGCCTGATACTCAGTTCTCTTCTCTACATAATATCCGGACACTGACTACCACCCAACATAGACACCCCAGACTACTCTAGTAGTGTCCTTGCCGATAGCAACCACTGATCGGACGCCATATCGGTATAAGAGGACTGAGTATAGAACCTATCGCCGACAATCTCTACAACACTTTGTTCCCAAGTAGCTGGGTTAAAGCACTGGGCCACTTGTGCCAACTATATTGTTTTATTTTTGGTTCAAGCTTTTTTTCATAAGTGAAATACACAAATATTGATCCCTTAAACATTTTTTAAACTGTGACTGGGATCCAACTGGGAGCCTTTTTCTTATCAAGTTCGGCTTCAATTATAGTTTTTTAATTAGCATAATACATGTTGGTATATATACAGTACAAGTAAACGTCACACAAAACAAATTTATTACAATATAAGCACAAAATGCACAAATATTATATTTGTGCATTTTGTGCTTATATTGTAATAAATTTGTGTTGTGTGACATTTACTTGTACTGCTTTAATTATCTATGCTACTGACTAATTTTATGTTACTGAGGTTATGACATACATCCATGTCATAATTTTATAACGGACAGAATATTTGAACTAATATTTCACTTCTTTTAAGACTAATATAAATTAAGTAAATGAATGCAAATATAATTATGATACACAGTGCAATAACATATACTTTAAATGTTATAATAAGCGAAGTATTATTCTTTAACTATATTTCTCTGGGTTAAAACTTGTTTTTGTAATTGTAACGAACTGGACACTCTGACGAAGTATAACCTGACGTAATACATGTCAGCACTGGTGGCGCAGTGCTGTAACCCAGTTACATGGGGACAAAGTGTTTGGGAGATTGTAGGCGATAGGTTGGATGCTCGGTCCTCTTAATACCGACATGGCGTCCGCTTGGTGGTTGCTATCAGCGTGGACACTACTAGAGAAGTCTGGGGTGTCCATGTTGGGTGGTGATCATTGTGCGGATGTTGTGTGGGGGAGATAACCGAGTATCAGGCTTGTCAATTAGCTGAAAATCAGACCAGCACTACGTGGTTCGGATTCTACGTAAAGCTGTAGGTCCCTTAGTTGCCCTGGCTGTTGGGCTATTAATAAATTGCCCTTTCTGAGGAACAGTTGAACTCAGATAGTAACCAGACTACATTCATCCACACTCATCCTACACTCATATAATCATTCATATTTCCTTAAAATACCAACGTTGTGTCGGCGTCTCATATGTAAGAATAAGAATAAGAATAATAATTTTGATACAGCATTTCTGCTCAATTCATGAATGAAGATTTTTAATAAAAAAAAAGGCTAGTTTCATAGTATATGAAATTTAACAATGCCTATTATATTTTAATGATACAAAATACCATTTTCTTGATAGTAATTATTTTTCCATGTAACGGACGGGACAAGTTCAATTTACCTTGCTTTATAGGCCTTAATTCTTTAAATTTCATTTCAAAGTCTTAATAAGTGGTTATATTTAAAACAACCAATCAATAGGGTATTAGTTAAGAAAGCAAAAGCTATCAGACAAAAATTTCCATTTTAATTGTAGAAATAAGTTACAAAGTAAACAAAACTATTTTGGTGACCCTTTTTTATTGATATGCTAAATTTGATTGTACAAACACTGATTATTACAACTAATGATAGCTTTGTTAAATTTTTAATGAGTGCCAGTATAATAAATGGAAAGTAATTTACGTGTAAAAACACACACGTTATGTTGCATCTCTGAAACGGGTAGTTTGTGGTCAGGGTGGAGTTAAGAAATATTGAGGGTGGAGTTTTAACAATTTTCTTTTAGAAATATTACAATCTTTGTTTTCTGTTTTGCTAAGTTCTCATGATTAATTTATAGTGGGAATAAAACGTGCCTTGTTTGTACTGAGCTACGTGTCCGTGTCTATATTTTTTATAGATCTTTGTCCCTATTCCCTGGAGCTTCATGAAAAATATTATTCCTTTCATATAAATAAAGAACCATTTATTTCTTTCCTTTTAGTAAAATGTTCCCAGTACGACATTTCTTTAGATTGGACAAACACTTCACAAACCTAAATTTTTTAGTGTCGTCAATGAACTCCTGGATTACAGCCAGCTTTTTAACAGGACTGTGAGAAAGTAAACGTTAAACTTTGTTAACAGTCTTTTTTAAGTCTGATTTTATGAATAAGAACCAACCATATTCGATCTGTTACTTTCTAATGTCTTTTCTGAATTTTTTTCTTGATCTGTTTTCTTAAGAAGTTGCTTTTTTACTCTATATTTTTCCATCATTTTAGGATTCAAAACCTTTCTTGAATTTTTAAATATAGAAGAGCTTTCTTTTCTTTCTCTGTCCTTGTCTAAATAATCTTTCCATTCCTCCTGATTTGCCTCTTTTTGTGCACAACATTTTTCCATCATGTTTTTGAAAAAAAGGGACCTCACCCGATAGGATTAAAAAGAGAAGTAGTTCTGTATACTAACAATTGTTGTAACTTATACCTAGATTTACTGCCAAGTTTTCTTTTTCTGTCTAATATGCTTGTTTAAATCAATTAATACCTCATAAGTTAATTTGTTACACCATTATTTCAGAAGTACATTTTAGAAGAATGAATAAATTTTAGTATACATTTTTAAAAATTTTCATTTAAATAAGAGTTGTCATTTTGAGTCAAAAAGTGGGCGTATACCTAATGTCAATAGCACACAATTTGGTAGTTAAAATTCATATCATTTAACTCTTAAAGATGTATTCCTAATGTTAGATATTATTTGTCCCATCCGTTACACAAAAAATAAACAAAATCAATTTTTAAAATTATATTTTGAATCAAAGTAAATAGAAGACATATATAACCTTTCTTTCCCCAAATGTTCAATAATGTAGTAATAAATTATTATGTGAAAACCTAGTTACAATACCTTTTTGTAATGAACAGGACATCCAAAGTAATAATCTAAACTTTATGATAATATAAAACTTACAACTCGTCTTAAAAAGATATTATGTAAATGCTGATGAACAACAGAATGATATGGTCAACTTTCAAAATAATCAGCTGATCACTGGTTTTAATAAACAAGAATCAAAACATACAAAATTTCACTCATACCAATGCACACCTAATTGAGTGAACAATTTGGTTCACAACCGTTTCCAACCTCTTAAAAATCGAAAAACAAATTTTTTTAAATTTCATATTGGTAGCATCCCACACTAGTATCTTTCAGTTACCTATTTACTGGGTTAAAATTTACAGATTTATTTTATTTATTTTTACCCTTTGGGTATTATTTAATAAAGAATGACTGATAGCCTATGGTAATTTCAAATAAATAAGGTTAGAGGAATTACTGAACAACATTTTTTCTTCTTTGCTTTACAGTCTAACATAATATGACTTAACCCTTATCATGCCGTAAGCGCATATACACTTTGCGCACATGTTGACTTTGCTCTAAACACCGTAAGCGCATATACACATAATAATTACAAAATGAATATTTTCGTAGTAATGTTTATAATTTAATCCAGTAGTGCTTTTGACTTATGGTTGGTGACTCATGAGAGACATTGTGCGACTCACGACCTTTTGTTGGCCTGTCAATCACTACGAGACTGGTTTTTGTCTGGCAGCGTATATTTCCGCTGCGCCGCCCAAGGCCACAAGCACATATACACGCAGCTACTGTCGAGCCGAGCGGTTGTCATTGTCCGCCGCCTAACAGCTTTGAAACTGTGTATTTATTTGTTTTATCATTACTTTAGTTTAATATTTATTAGTTTTAAGTGTTAATATAAATAATCCGGCCGGTTTTGATTTTGGGGAAGGTACTAAATACATCGTAATCAAGTGCTATATGTATTTACTTATTTTTTATTATATGTGTTATTTGCAGTCCCTTAATGTCTTTATCAGTTTATGTACAAATAAATGTACTCAATTATACATTACTTGTACACTACACACTGTGTAGACTAGACATGTACATTTACGTCTAAATATATAGTGGAAACTATCATAAACTAAAAGTAAAATAGAGTTAAGGAGTTGAAGAAATGTCACTATCACTGCACACTCACGTTCAAACCACTCAGACCCTCAACACTATCATTGCACACTCACATTCAAACCATATCAGAAGAAGACACTAACATTGCACACTCACACTCAAAATATGACACTCTCTTTGCACACTCACACTCATGTTTAAACCACTCGAAAGATGAAACTCTCTTTGCACACTCACATTCAAACCACATCAGAAGAAGACACTAACATTGCACACTCACATTCAAACCACTCAAAATATGACACTCTCATTGCACACTCATACTCACGTTTAAATCACTTGAAAGATGATACTCTCATTGCACACTCACATTCAAACCACATCAGAAGAAGACACTAACATTGCACACTCATACTCACGTTTAAACCACTCGAAAGATGATACTCTCATTGCACACTCATGTTCAAAATATGAGACTCTCATTGCACATTCATATTCACGTTTCACCTCTCAATATTGACTCGCTTGCTTATCTTACTTAGTCAATCACTGTCTCTCTCAATCATTCCAATCGCTCCGAAAAGGGCCAAAAACCAGTTACGCCAACCTTAGATCTATCTATACACAATCTATATGACGAGAGCGACTGCCCACGAAGGACGTTGTCTGGCCAAAGTCTTTTAAAGAGCTATTCAAGTTGGTCTGTGCGCCGTCTGCGATGCTCGTGGCACCTCGGTTCTCCTTCATAAGGCCGAGGGCATGATCGCCAAACCCCTCGGGGTCCCTCGCTTTCCGCACGCTTACAAGTGTCGCAGGCACGCTCGGTGCGACCCAAAATAGGAAGCTGGTAGTCGACTCCTATCGCTGATGAACAGCGCCGATACAAATTACCATACGAAAGCCTAGCTGAAACTTTATTAAAAGCCTAGCCTTATGATAGTAAAATATTTTGTCACGGACAGTTATTAATATCAAAATATTTTATTGATAGTAATAATATTTTGTATTGATTCATACTGTATAAGTGATCTATGCCTGAGGCTTACTTTCAAGTAAAAGTTTGCTTATTTACATATTCATATATAAGAAAAAAAGGTAAAGTAAGCTAATAAAAGTTTCAAAATGTTATCATATCTTTTATTTTCCTGTACAGAACAAAAAAAAAATTAGCAACTAAACAATTTAATTTTGATTTTTTTACAATAAATTAGCGCTTAATGGAAAATAGGCATTGTATAAATGGCGCTCTAAGGGTTAACATAATACCATTCTATAAGAACAATATTTTGTATGTTAGTATATTTTAATAATTTACCTCACATATCTTAATAATATATTATAAAGATATAGGCCTCCTGTTAGCCTAGTAGTAGCTCTTCTATTTCCAGTGCAGAGCATCACGGGTTCAAATCCCAGGAGCTCCATTTGACTTTGCAATAGATGTTTAAACTGTTGTCCCTCAACAACGTTTGAAAACCATGTCAAAAATGCCACTGCTGGCATACACAGAAAAAAACATCTAAGGCTTTAAGAAAATGATCAAGCAATTGAAAAAAAATTATATCCATCCTTATAACTAAAACTTTTTCCATCCCAGATAAACTGATTTTTTATTTTTTCCTATGAAAAAACCCATAATATATGTATATATTGCTGGTTTTTACATGGAATATTTTTTTAAAAATCCTTTAAAATACCTAAATTGCCTTGCTGTATTATTATGGGTCAAGAATTGGCTATATTTTCAAGAAATATGCTTTTTATTCCGTTCGAAATCACATATTTTACTCACAATTTTGAAAAAAGCCAATATAACAATTTTGGTAACTTATTTTTGATAATTTTCGTTAATTAAAATGATATTTTAATCACCCTTTTAATTTGAAGAATGTTGCCTCAAAACTAATTTTCCTTTTATCAATTATTTCTGGAGATATAACGGAAAAACGTCTTTCTTGGTGAATCAAGATTAGCGGCCAACCTATATATCCTCCCTGAAGGTAAGGCCGGCAGGTTGTCTCAGATGCGATATATCCGAAACTAACGCAAATGTGCATATGGGTGTATGTATGTATTGTATAATAATTAATATTACTGTTACTATTTATATCGTTGCTATGATATTATTGTTATTCTCTATATAGTCTATTCTATATGATTGTATTGTTATGTAATAGTATTTTCTTTCGGCTATTGTACTAATTATTTATAATGTGGATCAATTTCATTAGCCTATTGTTGGACATAAGAATATCTGATTGTTTTTTTCCATGTACTAATGGTGTTACCGTGAATAAATAAATAAATTACAAATTTTTGTTGAGTAAATATACAGTTAGGTTATGTTTGTATTAGGTAAGTAAACAGTGTATTTGACGGACCGAAAAAATAATTTTTTTTGAAAATACAATTGTATATTTATGTTTAGCATAAAAAAGCATTTATAATGACGACAACAAATTATTACAAATTAAAAATTTTTATATGAATTGGTTTTATCACTAGGCTCATCAGATAAACAACTAATTTTCCGGTAAAAAACGAGTTTTCTGCAGTTGAAATCTACCTCCTCGAGATGTATAAATTCATATTTCACCAATTATTCAACAAGAAATTGTATTTTCAGAGGTGGCAAGAATGTGCATAGTTACAAAATATGTGTCTAAAACACTAATTACAAATGTAATGCTGTGAAAACACAGTATTTAAACAAAAAATGAAAAAACTAAGTATCCCATGTAAAATTATAACTTTTCCTTTACTCATTTCATGTAAAGTTTTTTTATTCCTTTTTTAAGTATAAAGATCATAAATACTGTATTATTAAACCCTACATTAAAACAAAAACTTACTTCACTTTCTATTTCTCCAATGTCATCTGATTCTTCAACAATTATATTACTCTCTTCACTTTCACTTGAAGCTCCTTCAGGACTTTTAAAAGTTGCTTTATTATTCAAGCTATCTACATCTAAAGTGGCTGAATTTTGGTCAGCTATATTTTTATTTTCATGGCCCTTTTTATTCAGTTCAAATCCATTGCTTTCAACTAAACTGGCCTGGGCTTTTTTAACTTGGCAACAATCAGACAGTCTGTTAAAATTATTAGACCTTGTGGTAATTCCTTGACTTATAATAGATGATTGGTCCCTAATTTGCTTTGCATTATAATGAATATTTACACTACTGTTTGTTTTAGGATTAACAATAATTGATTTGGAATTGTTGTGACTGTCATATACATTATTCATTAAATTGCTTTCACCACAGTTTTGAGATTTTGTTTGTGTCATACAGGTTGAACTATTTTTGCTCACAGATACATAAGGGGCATAATTTTCTGATGATGAATAAAAAGAATTAGGCACATTATACTGTGTAAATATAAAGTTCTCCTGAGAATCACTAACGGCATTGAACATATTGGGGCTAGAAATGTAATTCTGCATGGACTGAAAAGTAGATTTCCAATCTTTTGGAATGATACTTGACTGGTAAGAACCTTGATGTTTAAATATTGAATTACTTTCTTGTAACATAGGCTGCTTAGTTCCAACAGAAAACTGAATTTGTTTTGAGGAATTATCGTTCTTATTTACATTACCGTTTGTAACATTTTCAAAGCATGCATCGGGACTCTGCATGCATAAGTCACTTTGCTTTAAATCTGACTGTTCTATTATTGGAAGGTTGATTTGTGATGGTAAAGATACAGGAGTATTATAATTCTGAGTAAGTGATCTGTCTCCATATTTGCAATATTGTTGATTGTTCGGAATTTGAAGATTTAACCAACTTTGAATTGGGTCAATGATATTCATTGATAAATTTGATTTATTTTGAAAAGTTGAAACATCACATGAAGATTTAATTTGTTCATTAGACATAGGAGACCCCACTGCAAGGGAATCAAGTACACCAAATCTATTAACACAACAAGAGTGAGAAGTTGTTGGAGGAAGTGAATGAGAATTTGAATTGATGTTTTTATCAGCAATGAAATTTCCAGAGAGCTGATTGTGCTGATTTTGCATTCTGCTATCGGTTAACCATTGAATGTTGTTTTCATACCCTGATAATGAACTATTAAACCCTGGGCTGGTGTATAGTCCTCCAAATGAAGAACTTTGATAGGTCAAAAGAGGATTTGAAGTAGATGCTTGAGAATTTGTAAACAGCAAATTCCCTACGTTTTGATTTCCACTATCCAAAATTTGTTGTGATATTTGGATATCACCTGGATTTCTTCTTACGTCAGTTCCATTACAAACAAGCTTCCCTTGTCTATTACTGTAGTTATTGTTATCCATTTTTATGAGAAATAATGATACTTGTTGGTGTTAACGATACTGTGAGCAATTAATTGAAAACACACATTGCAGGTTTATTTGTCATATAACATACTACAAACACAACACTTATAATAATACTTAAACCACTTTTTCTGTGCTGGAATTATTTTAAATATCCATAAAATGAATCCTTTATAGTTCAAAATAACTAAACTAAAAATTACACAGTGAGTTATATTTTGACAAATTGGTTAATTAAAATAAACTTTGAGAAATGACAACAACACTCAGCTGCTTGTTGATTATTGGCTCGTACAGCCGATTTATACTGACGTTTCTGCAACATCTGCGTCATAGAGTAAGGTATAAATAACAAACGACTCCAGAATAAGTCATACCAATTTGTTACACCAGAATTTTCAAGAAAACTTTGAGTAATGCAGTCCGTATTTAATAAAACTAAGGGGAACTTGCATGTTTCGCATACCACCACTCACTTCACTTGTGAATTGTGATAGCAAGCCTGGCCTACGGCATCGTCTGGGAACTCTGCTTTTAGCCTCTTTGTGGATATCGGCATGCGACCTCGTTATGAAACTGCTAGAGTCCTATTTGTGTATTTCTGCCTCGAGAGGAAGCTCGGACGGACTATGGATTCACCAGGTAACTCTGCTATGGTCATATCTGTCGATATCGGCCTCAACTTACAGACTTTCTAAGAACCACTACGTGTATCCCCATGTTTATTGTTTTTTTAAAATTATTTTATTTATAGAAGAGCCCATAACAATAAACTTGTCATAATCTGTAATAAATAAAATTATTTAAAAAATTGTTCGTATTTCGTTAGGTTACATAATTTTTGTATTGTTATGCTTATCTGTAATTTTAAGAGAAAAAAATGTGAATTACAAATCTAGGGTTAATGCATACTATTAACAACATCCTTATATATAATACGTAGTATTCTTATTCTTACAGTACAAGTAAACATCACACATCACAAAATATATTACAATATAAGCACAAAATGCACAGATATATTTCCATATACCTCAAGGTCTATGATATTACAATACAAGTACAAAATACACAAATATTATGGTGACCGACTTCGGTGAACCACGCTCACGTTCCTCAAACTAGAGGGGATTCACAAAAGAATATGTCCAGATAAATTTCAAGAAAAACTGATATCATCGGAATCTGAAGGAATAATCACAAAGATTGCAGAACTAGTTGATTAGGTAAGTAGTGTAGTGATTGTAGAAAAACGTAATTTTTCATAGCGTATCTGTTTGAACCCCGTTTATCTTAACAAATACATTGTTAAAGAGCCTTATACTATTCCTAAAATCAAAGATTTATCGTCAAATCTGTCACACAAAAAAGGTGTTTAGTATGTTGGATATTAAAGATGCATTTTACCATATTTATTTTTGCGAAAATTATAGCAAAATGTGTTCTTATTAGTACAACCGTTCTAACTTTACCTCTTAGGGTAGCACAACATGGCAACATTATATATCTTCAGCGCTTGTCTCCTTCCTGTTCCACGGCTAATTTTTTTCCGGTATAGATAAATCACAACTAGGGCCTGATAATTGTTATAAGTTAAAATTGTCCGATTGACTTCGTTTTTTGATATTTGTAAACAGTAAAAAAATTACTTCCCAAACACTAAACAGATTTTAATTCCCACTAAAACAATAAATTTGTACCTTCCTGATATAAGATTTAGAGGAGGGCTTTGGCGGTATGGATGCGACGTTGCCTATGTCAATTTTCCAGTTTAGCCCGCAAACCTCAGAGGGAAAGTTAGAACGGCTGAACTATAGTTCAGATGAGAAATGGAGTGTAACAGCCAAGTACCGCAATTCACTTAAGAAAGCGAAATATATTTCTGACTTTAAGGAGGGAAATGTTAGTAATAATAATAACAATAGATGGTAAAATAGTTACCTTTGTTTCGTCCCGTTTTGTTACAATCTTGTTTTTGTATGGCACTTCCGTATTCGAAGGATGTCCTTCATCTTCTGGTGTACTTTCAATTAACACACTCAAGTGGCGCTTAACACTTAACACACTTAAACACGTAAGATTGGTGGTGGAACAAAACAGAGATAACTATTTTACCATCTATTGTTAATTACAATCAATCAGAATAATACCGATAGCATAATAACGGATAGTAATAATAATATTGATGTGTTCCTTAGTTTTATTTAAATACTGTTTAAAAAAATTGGGTGTGCGTCGGACCACACGGTGGTAGTTATACTTCTTTAGCCATTCTCATACACCCACTCACGCACACAAACAGACAGGATATATAAATGAAATATAAGACATTTTTCAATATTATTCAATATATTTATCTTCAATATATTATACGTGACTTCATTATTATATTATACACCTATATTATCATTATCAGTAATTTCTTCGATTAAATTTCTTCGATTAACAATCGATTAATCGATAGTTCTTAAAAATTTGTTCTTACTTTTCAGCGTGACGCGGTTTCTCGACCAACATCCCATCCCAAAGTGTCTAACGGGCGCAAAGAAGTATAACTTCAAAAGTCTCTAAATAGCTTTCAATTCAAATACAGTTAGTGAGTTACTGTGAATAAATTGACATACTATGATTTAAAAACCATACTGTATTTATTAATAATTTTAATTAATTAACAATAACGTTACAATTAATTAACAAATTAATGTTAATAAATAACAAATGTTTATTTATTTTATTTTTTTATTTATTCATAAGACGCCGATCGTCAAGATATGGGCGAATATAGATTTCGAATGAGTGTGATGAATGTTGATGAGCGAATGTAGTCATTGTTACAAACTAAGGCCGACTATTCCTTAGAAAGTGTCATTAATTAATAGCCCAATGACAAATGAACAGCCGGTGGTTATCAGCTGATCCTTCTCAAAATGTATTATGACTCTGATTGGGATCGAACTGACAACCTTTAGCACATGAAGCTGGGATTTGCAGTTTAAAAGCACATTCCGAGGCCGACACTAAGGTTGGCACTTGGCATGCGATTCATGTGAAGGGGTGTCCCCTAGTAAAGTGTATGTTTTGTTGTTATTATATCCGTTAGACCCTTTATTATATTATCACTAACAAATATATATTCCATATAATAGAATATTTGTGCCAATTGTTTGGTTAGTTAGTAGCTGGTATCAAATAGCTGGTACTACAGCCATAGACCTCCTATTATACCTTATAATAGAAGGTCTATGCTACAGCTGTGTAAACTGAGAATGCATTTGCATTTGACTACACTAGTGCTCGACAATGGACCACAAAAACAGCTGATAATTATAGACACAAGATTTTACTTTGTAACAGAAATCGAAATCTATGTTGTGACAATGAAATCAAATCAGTTTATGTTTATAGTGGCACTGGCAGTGCCAGACGCCAGTGGCCTACTGGCCTAACAACCTTTCTAAAACTGCGATTGGATGTTGGAAGGGAGTGTTTGGCAATAATTGGCTTAGCTGTGGCCCTGAAGCCAAGCTAGATGATCCACGTGTTTGTGTTTAACGTGTAACAGTTCAACAACACTCATCTCGATATTGAGAAGTGCAACTGAAAAGTGTTGATTCGTCTGGTATAAATATCAAAGGATGTTTATGTGGAATGAAGCGTAGTATATTTAATTATCCTCAGACACTGAAGATAGCCTAGGTTAACTCTCAATTTATAAATTAACATCTAAAATGAAGTTTGAAATTGAAAGTTTTATGAATAGTCCATCTTGTAAGATGAGGGTTGGCCTGCTGAGGGATATAAAGAGAATTCCCAATACTGTACTTCTAACGCCATTACTTCTATTATATTCCAAGGTAAATATTAGACTTGTACATTGAAAGACTAGGCCTAACATTATTACTCTGTTGTATTAAAAAAAAAGTGATAAGCTTAAGCATGATATTTTCACCATTGTGTAAAAATGGCTATTGTGTAAAAAAACTGGATTTTTACCTCTCAATGGAAAGTTACAATTTTACTATGCGATATTTACATAGAATAGGGACCTTGTCGATTTTGTGGCTGACAATTTTTTTTTTCATAGACCTAGTAGATAGGCTTCACTATTAAAAAGAAATAAGTATATACGATAACTTTTCTTCAATGGAAAAACCATGAATGAAAGTAAGGAAGGATGGAAAAATATATTTTTGCTGTTAGTAATAAAGCTTTATTGGTGCTTAAATTGTGCAGAATATTTTCCTGTTAATAAGGAAAATATTTTCCCGTTAATAAGGCCAAGAGTTTGCTATAAAACTATTAGTGTTAGCGCTGGTAATGTACCATTTTTAGTAAAGATATGTATTGATCGTATATGCTTAGGTTGGGTATTGTTAGGTTATGTTTGCATTGGTCTCAAACAAACACAGGTAATTATGCACTTTCTTGTCACCTCTGAAATTACGATTTCATGTTGAAAAAGTGGCGAAAAATGAGTTTAACTTATATCTCTTGAGGAGTTTGATATCATCTGCAAAAAATTGAGAAACTAGTTTTTATCGGATAGTGGAAAAAACCAACTTTTTTAAAAATCGTTATTTTTCGACAATTTTTTTTCATTTCTCGTGTTTTTTTATGCTGAGCACTAATATATAACTGGTAAAATTATTATTATTTATCACTAAAATTATTTTTCAGCTCGAAAAATGCATTTTTTACTGATAACCTAACTTATCCTAACTCTATCTTCTCACCAAAAAATCATAATTTGCGTTAAATCCGAGTGTATGGCCTTCGTGACGGCCTACTGGCCGTCACTCCGGCAGGAATATAGGTGAATTCGGATTTTGTGATTAATAGTTGTTGTATATAATGATCGCGTAATGGCCACTAATCGTGATTTGCCACGATAGTAATTTTTCCGTCATATCTCAAGAAATATTTATAATAGACCAAAATAGTTTTCACATAAAAATAAAATATGATTAAAATACCATTTAAATTAACGGAATTATGACAAAAATACTATAAGTTGTGACATTGGTTTTTTTTTTAAATTTTCAGTAAAATATGTTAGTTCCGCGGAATAAAAAGCTTTCTCGTGAAAATACTGCCAATTATAGACCCATTTCAAGCAAAATGTTCCAAATTTGTTTGGTGGCAAGAAACTGCATAAATACCCAAACACCTGACACGCTCAAATAAATGAGAATAACACAGCTCATTACATTAGTCGGTAATTATGCACTTTCTTGCCACCAAACAAATTTGGAACATTTTGCTTGAAATGGGTCTAGAATTGGCTGTATTTTCACGAGATATGCTTTTTATTCCGTGGAAATAACATATTTTACCGAAAAATTCGAAAAAACCAATGTGACAACTTTTAGTATTTTTGTCATATTTCCGTTAATTTAAATGGTATTTTAATCATATTTTTTTTATTTTGATGTGTTTTTTTGCGCTGAATACAAAATTCAAAACTATTTTGGTCTATTACAAATATTTCTCGAGAAATAACGGAAAAACTACTGTCGCGGCGGATTGCGATTAGCGGCCATTACGCGATCATTATATACAACAACTATTAATCACAAAAACCGAATTCACCTACATACCCGCCGGAGTGACGGCCGGCAGGCCGTCACGGAGGCCAAACGCCCGAATTTAACGCAAATTACGAATTTTTGTTGAGAAAATAGACAATTAGGATAAGTTAGGTTATGTTTGGTTGTCAGCAAAAAATGCATTTTTCGAGCTGAAAAAATAATTTTACTACAAAGCCAGTTATATATTTGTGTTCAGCATAAAAAAAACACGAGAAATGTAAAAAATTGTCGAAAAATAACCATTTTTAACCCTTAATAGGTCGCGCGGTGTACAAACCTCCGCAAGAATTATATTTATTCGTGTAAATTTGTTGCGGTT